>CABFOW010001489.1:90767-145044 GCA_902141385.1 Timema californicum
TGTGTACAGAAATTTGTGTGCCTTGATTTTTTTTTTCATTAACATTATGATTAAATTTGCTGTTTATTATTGTGATTTGTTTTTGTTTAGTGACAGGTTCAGTTGTCTTAACAGTAACAATAAGAAGGAATAATTAAACAACCTTTGCATTTTAAACGTTTCTATTTACATGTTATTAAAACAAACCTATATTGGACATATAAAACTAGTAAGAGTAACTTTTTTTTTGCTTTAAGAGTCATTTTACTTTATACACATATAAAAATTGAAAACAAAAATAATCGGCATCGGTGATCGGCATCGGACTAATCGGCAAAATAGCTGATCGGCCCAGCTCTAATAGATAGCACTTCTTTTCTCCAGAACAGGTCTCTCCCCCACCAATATAACTACCCTGTTTCCTTCTTCTTAGTAGATCCTCCCACCCTTCGCCTTAATAAAGAATCTAAGATATTTTACACTCTTCATTTTTCTCAGCTCTACTCCATTCCACTTTATAGCTTTACTAGGCCTTATCTTTTCCTTGTTATTACCATATCTTGACACTTCACCAAGATAAACTTTATTCCACACTCTTTTACATCCCTTTTCTATTCCTGTAGGTTTTCATAAACTTCCTCTTCCTTCTCCCCGCAAACCATCTAGTCATGGTTTTCATTGTTTCCTCGCTGAGTTTCAGTGCCACTTTATTCATGACCATGTCCATTACCATTACAAATTGTTGAGGTTAATTGTCGCTCGACTATTAATTTATTCATTGTTTTGTTGGTAGACATGTAACGCGAAAATTTATCTTTTGTTATGCATTGTTATTTACCTTTGTTATTTGTTATTTACCGACATAGACAAACAAAAGATATTAATTTGCTCAATAAACTTCGTAAAATCAACAACCTGTGTCTTTGCTGTCCCAAAAACTTAATAGGTTATGGGCCCAGGACAGTTCTGTAAGACAACGTGGACTAAAGCAAAGACAAGGAAAAGCAAATAATTTGCAAGCCGAAAGCAACAAGTCGAAGCCGCAAGACGTGAGCAGTAAGCCGTAAGTAGTAAGCCAAAAGTAGCAAGTCGTACGCCGCATGCAGCAAGCCATCACACGTCGACAGCAAGCAACAAGCCGTGAAATTTTTCGAGCGACACGTCATTTTCTGTTTCATATTTACTTATTATAATTTGAACAGTATTATAACGTCAAGTCAAATTGTATTGAAAATTTTGAAAGACTTAATTAACGTCTAGTCAAGTTAAATTAATTACATTGATAAATTTATATTAAAATCAGTCAGTATGGACACTGTAAGATCTCATTTAGAAACTTTAAGTGAAGATGCTCAAGGAAAAGTCAATTTTGTATCTTGGAGATTTAAATTAATTCTAACATTAAAGTCAAAAGGTTTATATAATATTGTAAGTGGTCTCACTGTAAAGCCAGCAGGTGGCGCTAATGATGAGCAAGATATAGAGTGGGTCAACAAGGACCTTGAGGCTCAGACTTTAATAGGCCTAAATGTTAGTAGTAATATTGCGATCAAAATTGCAAATTGTACAACGTCAAGACAAATGTTAGAGAAATTGACAAGTTTGTATGGTACTGTGACAGATGTCACTGTAGAAGGTCTGCAGAGAAAATTTTTCAGTTTCACTTATGATGAAAACAAGTCAGCCGTGGAAAATTGTATGGAGGTTGTGCAGATTGCCGATGAACTAGCAAGTGAGAATGACCCGATGAGATCTAACTGGATTATCACCAGGATTATCAGCGTACTACCTCAGAAGCTGGCACATTTTAGGACAGCCTGGGATACCGTCACAGGAGCAGATCGAACTGTCGAGAGATTGATTGAACGCTTGAGGATCGAGGATGAGAGAATCAGTTCTGGTGAAAATGCACCGGACCTAACCTCACATAGTGCTCTAGTATCGAAACATTATAAGAAGTCAAATCAGCAACCGGCAAACAAGCAAGAGAAGTCCAAAGTGACTTGCTATAAATGTGGAAAACAAGGACACGTTATTAAATATTGCAGAGGTAAGCCATGTGCGAAATATACTGAGCATTGCAAGAAACTGTATCCGTGCAATACATGCGGAACAAAAGGACATTTCGCAAAAGATTGTCCACAGAGCGATCAGAAGAAAACAACATCAAGTAGCAACAGACCAGCCTTGTTGACAATTGGTTTGTCAAGTGCAGAGATGAAACACGCCAAGCAGAAACAATATAAACGTAACGTCTGGATTCAGGACTGTGGTGCATCGCAGCATATGACTTCACATAGAGAATGGTTTTCACACCTGACGCATCTTGAAGAACCTGTTACCATTGTTATTGGAGATGCAACTGAATTGGAGGGCGTTGCCATCGGAGATATTGATGTTGAGGCATATGATGGAAACAACTGGAACCCAGTGAGTCTGAAAGATGTACTTTATGTTCCCAAGCTGGACTACAATCTTTTCTCAGTAGGACAGATCTTGGACAAGGGGTACATTCAAATGGCAGACAAAAATACTTCTAGAATTACTACTTCAGATGGTCAACACACGAAAGTCATTGCAGAGAGAGAAGGAAATTTGTACAAGATGATGCTACGAAAGGAAGGACAAGGAATCTGTATGATTGCAGACTCTATCAGGATCTGGCACGAACGACTAGCTCACCAGAACGTAAAGTACGTTCGAAACATTTTGAGCAAGAACAATATCAAGTATGTGGATGATTGGCAAGATTATACATGTGAAGGCTGCATCTATGGCAAACAGCACAGGGTCTCACATCCAATCAACACGAAAGTATCCAAAGAACCTCTGGACTTAATCCATGTGGATCTTGGTGAAATGGAAGTTACGTCGATTGGAGGAGCCAAATATTTTCTGTTATTCAAGGATGACTTTTCACATTTTAGAACGGTCTATTTCTTGAAGTCAAAGAATGAAGCAGTCACAAAACTGGATATATTCATGAAGCTGGTGGAAAATCAGTTTGACAGGAAAGTCAAAGCTTTGAGATCAGACAACGGATTGGAAATCAAGAACAAAGAAACAAGGAAACTGCTTGAGGAACTTGGAGTTTTTCACACCTTTACTAATCCATATACGCCAGAACAGAATGGTAGAATCGAGAGGGAGATGAGAACCGTAGTGGAAGCTGCACGTTCAGCTATCCACGCAAATGATTTGAGTAAGACGCTTTGGGCAGAAGCTGTAAACTACGCAGTCTTTACGATCAACCAGACTGGAACGAGTTCAGTACCTGGCAAGAGTCCTGCTGAGCTTTGGTTTGGTCGTAAGATGAATGTGAGCAAGATGAGGATCTTCGGAAGTGAATGTTTTGTACTGAAGCCAAAAAGAAACAAACTAGACAAGAAGTCAGAGAAAGGAATATTCGTAGGATACGATGTAGATTCAACAGGATACAGAGTGTATATACCAAACAGTCGTCGAGTAATTAGTACGGATAATGTTACTTTTAATGAAGCCAAGATGAGAAGCCAGAAGCAGACAGAAGTTGAATCAAGTTTCAAGAAGGAAACAACAAATCAAGATGAAGAAGATGATAGAAAAGAGGAATCAGAAGAATCAGATCATGATGATGCGACCAGTAATGCAGAAGAAACACAAGAAGAACAGATTGAAGAGTCAAACGAAGATATTGATGAACAATCAACATCGTCTAAACAAGAAAAGAGAGTATTGAGAAATCGCAAGACACTGAAGAAACCTGCAAGGTTCTCTGATTATGTGATGAGTTACATCAGAGGAGATGAAAATGCAATGATTGGTGAAGTTCAGGACATACCAGTGGATGAGGCATTGAAAGACACAAACTGGTACAATGCAATGAAAGAAGAATATGACTCGCTGATCAGGATGAAGACTTGGGAACTTGTGAAGTGCCCACCGTATGCTAGACCACTCACCTGTCGCTGGGTTTTGAGAGAGAAGACGAATGGAAAATTCAAAGCTCGACTGGTGGCACGTGGATTTGAACAAGAGGAAGGAATTGATTATACTGATACCTTTAGTCCTGTGGCTCGTCACACATCAATTAGATTGCTGTTGAGTCATGCAGCAGCTGAGAAGATGAAAGTAGTGACCTTCGATGTTAAAACGGCATTTCTTCATGGTGACCTGGAGGAGGAGCTATATATGCATCAACCAAAAGGTTTTGAAGACGGATCTGAAAAAGTGTGCAGACTACGGAAAAGTCTGTATGGTCTGAAGCAAGCACCTAGAAAATGGAATGAAAAGATTTCCTCACACTTGGAGAAGATTGGATTCACTAGTACAGATGACGATCCTTGTATATATTATAATGAGAGCAGGACAATCATGATCTCATTATTTGTCGATGATGGTCTAGTTATAGGCAAGAGAGAAGACGCTATTTTCGAAGTCTTGAAGAAGATCAACGAACAATTTGAGGGTTGTTATGTTGTGTGGTGACCATAAGGAACCCTAGTTATCGTTTCGAAGCTTAAAACAGTGCGGTGAGCCCGCCAACCATACAGACAAGGCTATCTAAGACAAGTGATCAAAACCAGAAACAGCCACACCTTCACAACTCCTCAGTGCTCGCTCAAAGCAACAGCCTGTTAGTAACAAGCCTTACCTCTGATCAAAGAAATTTACATTAGTATGTATGGGAATTTAAAAAAAATTAATAAACACATCATCTTACTCACCTTAGAATTCTTTTCACGCTATTAATTTATTACCAATATAATACAGGGTTCTTACACACATATGAAACATAAATTTAAGGACTTTTTAAGAATCAAAACTGTTATTTCTCATACTGCCAAAAGCTAAACAAGTCAATAAAAAAATTATGAAACGTACCAAATTTTTAATAGATGGGAAACAATAACTATTCACCAAATTTAATGAAGAGATAGGACTATAAAAATAGTAATCTAACTTTGTTGTCACTTACTTCACTCTCCTTGGTTTATTGTTTAGTGCAGTCATCCTATATTCAGTATTCCCCAAGATGAGTGTGGATTTCATAATTTAATAATGTTTTCTGCTGGCACATGCTTTTTATTTACGGTATTTTATATACAGGAGTCTAAGCATGAATGTTTGTACTAACAATAATTAAAATATCAGTTTTTATAGGTCCTAAAAAAAAAAAATATCAAGCCAAATAACATTTAAATGTTTTTATATACATTTAACCTATCAGATAGTTGCTTGTTAATGTCAGCCAATGCAGCAGTTTTTTTCTTTTGCTGTTCTGAAACTGTTAGATTTTGACACAAATGTTAGATTTTCTGTTGTTTCTGCTTGCTCTGACAGTCTATCAGCAGATTTGTTAAGTGTGTCTACATCAGCCTGAAGCCTTTGTTATTTTGCTTTGAGTACATCTATTTCTTCTGTGCAACTTTTCCTTTTTGAATTTTTCTTCTGTGCAGTTTCTTTCCCTCTTCGATTCGCCTCCAAATAACTTTGCCACTTTTGTCGTGCACGAGCAACTGACATAACCATATCTTTGGTGATTTCAATATTAGTAACACCACCAACTGATGCAATTTGTTGACAAATTATACGCTGTGCAATGAGTGTGTGCTGTTGCATATTTTCCACTTCTATTTGCTTGTTTACAGAAAAACCTCTTTCAACTGCTGCTTGACTATGTTGATAGAATAAGTACCATTTTCATCACACACCACAATTTGTCATATTTTGTTCTAGGCTTTGCACAAGCACATAACAATGACTCCAAACAGTTTGTCCCAGGCTTAAAATTTTGAAATTCAGAAGAAAAGCCAAACTCTGCCATAAATTCTTTATATGATGAAATTAATGCATCACATTCAGTTTCCTGAAGTCTTTTAGCCTCTACTAGTATCTTAAGCACTGAACACAAACTTGGTTGCACAGTTAGTATCCACAATCATTTCTCGAGGATCCATACAACGAAGGTTTCTCACGATTGAGTACTGTAATGGCCACTTATGCCAGATTTTCTTTACTGTTTCAATAACAAAATCATGACATTCCATTTGTACTTGAAGAACATCCTTTTCTTTAACAATTTTTTTGTGGAGCAAATTCTTGACTCTGTTTTCCGCAGCGAATCCCAAGTTTACTTTGGTCACTGGTAGCTGGTTTTCTTTTTTCCCTACTTCAACTTTAACCAGTTTGTTACTGGTACTTGCTTTATTTATTTCATCTACTTTAATGAATCTCTCCATTAAGTTTCTAAGCATTTTCAACATATCTCTTTCCAGAAATGGAAGCAATGACGCATCAGTTTAGTACATTGTCATAAAAGGTTCTACTTGTTTTGCAATTGACTGAAATATTAATAGCGTTATAGGAATCAATGCATCACTGGTCGCTTCTTTCACAACTGTAAAGGATTTGGTGTTTGGATAGGGAAGTTTCTTGTCAGTAACTAAATGCACATATTTAGTTACATGAGGCCACATTTCAAGAGTGTGTGTTACAACAGTTGAATCTTCAACCCATCTTATGGCACAATTTTTTTGGGGAAAGACACTGCTATCAGTTACTTTCATGTAATCTTCTCTTCTCGCTGGTGTGTCCTTAAATAAGTAATAGAGGCTAGATAAAAACTCGCTCCACATCCCAGGTTGATGATAATGAGCCATGCTTAAAAGCACAATGAATGATATGAGGCCCACAACTGCTGGTAAGAATTACTGCCATGTTTGTGTCTCTCTTCAATTGATAGCACACCAGGTCATAAAATTTCCAACTTACATTTGGACCATCCATGGATAGTTGCAGTAGAGACTGTTTCTGAAGATCAATTTCAGAAATCAACTTTTCAAAGGAAGTGAACATATCTTCTGCAGTAGCATGGCCCAGGAAATCTGAATGGATGTAACAAAGAATGCACTTTATCTGCTACCCAGTGGTGAATATGGTAATCTAACGGCTTCTCCTGAAGCTTTTTGTTGAGGCTTTCATCGAATAACAAAACAAATGACTCTTGTTTCTTAAGCTTCTCCATGAGTGCAGGCTGAAAATAAAAAGCAATGCAAAAACAACATATATATATGCACATTTTGTTTCTCCTAATGAAAAACTTTTTGCAATTCCACTGTCGAAAAACTTTATTTTTAAATAATAGTCCGATATATTCGCATAATTTGTATGAATAGTGACTGCCGCATACTTTCAAAGCCCAAATAATTTCGGCCTTTAGAGTTTCCTGTCCAGTTAAGAAGAAGCTTACTATCTGCTGTCCTTGTGGTAGTGGTTCTGAATCAGGGGCCTCAGAACTCTAAGATTGCTCTGGTTGTGTAGCACCGAGAAAATAATGAATTCCTAAAGGGTTTTTTTACACGCAAGACTACAATGTTTTTTCCCATTCATGTGACTTGTTAAAGCAGACACCCCCATTTTGGCAATGTCAAATACTGAAGAGCATATGCTACATCTGACTTTGTTCCTGTCTGCCACTTTTACAAGCCATTTATTAAATTTGGGGTTATGTAACCACAAATCATTGAAAGTACAATTCCCCGGCATATTGACATGTAAATAAAAACAAAACAAAGCTAAAAAAATCCATTCACGGATAATGAAACAACGGTTTATTTAACCATGGCAGATTACTTGCTATCACACTGTAATCAAACTTTCGTGTGGAAATAAACACAGCAGTAATGAAGCAAACTGAACCAGTACTTAATGATTTTCATAGAAATAAAACGCATTAAGATAAAACAAACTACACAGCTACCATCTAAACACAAAATTTCACGAGATAATGTTTACAGACACCAAAATTGTGCAACCATAGATAATAGCGTTATAGAGTGGCAACTCCCTGTAGTATGGCTAGAAAAGGAATTTGAGCACTAGGGTGGTTGAAAGATGAACTAATAGCTATCGGTGGGCATTTTAGTGCAAAACTGTAATTATAGGTACTTAAAGTGTTAATAGGTAGTCACAAATCTTCAAAGAATTATTACAAATGATGGTTTTAACAACTTATAACACTGTTTCCCCTTGCCCCTATGGAGATCCCAACCCATGGGTTGATGACGCGATAAGATAACAAATAAAACAAAAGAAGCAGGAAGAGTAGCGATGAGTAAAGTAAACAGCAGACAACAGCTAACGCTTGATCAAAGAACATGTGCTAGATATTTCATGTCCCAGTGCATCTTAAATCCCAGTTTTTACAGCCATTCTTCACAACCATTTCAAATATAAATATTGAAACCTGGAAATCCCAGAACTTTTCAAGGCCCGGAGTAACTTAAGGACTTTTCCAGGCCTTGAATATACACACATTAAATTCCAGGTCTTTCAAGGACCATACAAACCCTGATAATAACACATGCCCCTCCTCCAATTCCTTCCCTTGCATCCAAGAAACATCCAGGCTGCCAAATCCAAATCCTCTTTCCCTCCTCTCCCTATGAGTAGCCTCACACCTCAACCTTTACTGAATCACCAAGGGTGGCCAGAAAAGAAAGGACTGCGGAGGAAATTATTCAGTATTTTGAAACCTCTTGACCCCTTTACCAGTTATTCCTAATTTTCCTCTCGCCTTGACTTTCAAAAATCTCCTCCTGCTTTGAAACCCTATCAACTCTAGCTTACTTCCAACCTTACAAACAATCAGAATGCTAAACTCTACATTCCACTGATCCCAGAAAGATACACATTCAGTCTCTCAATGACTTCAAACTACAAAAGAGACTTTTGGCTCTCCCGCTGCCCCTCCTCCTTTACCCCTCAAGCAACACACCTTATTTTGTCTTTTTGAACCCTATTCCCTTTCTGGTCGGCTTTACAGGACGTGTCAAAGGAAAAGATGCCAATGGATGTCTGGTTATATGTATTTTCAGCAGACCCCATGTGACACAATGACCCAACTCCTCTCCCAAAAAAAAACACCCCCTCCCTCTGCTTTCCCCAAACCGAGCTAACGCCCTTACTGAAAGAAGCAAGAAATACTCGGGCACACCATAACACAAATAAACAAAAACAACTCAATGACAGCTACAAATATGAAATTTTATGTAAATCATTTTGAATGCATAAAGACTTGTGATAAGGCATAAATGTAGGAAACTAAAATAAGCTACAGCCCATATTGTCAAGAATTAATTATGTGAATGGTTATTGAATAAACATTAAAAGTTTAATCCAAGAAAATACTTGTATTTATGAAGAGAAAAAGCTTTAACCAACTCACCCCTTATTTGCTTGGATTAGGGGGTTAGCCCCTGCTTGAAGTAGCTCTTGTACTACCCCATCATCTGTGCCAATCACTGCATCATGAAGGGGTGTAGCTCCACAGGCATTCATGGAATTGACATCGGCACCACGACCTGACAAGCAAAAGAATGATCTAGCTAAAGATAGACTAAGTGGGCAGCAATCCTGTAGGAAAGACAATATCAAATTCTTCTTTTGATGGTATATTTAAAACAAGACTATTCTCGAGTGTCAAGAGAAAACAGTAGATAAGAAGAGAGGGTGTAACTCCTCGTGAATTTGCCCGACTCTATTTGAAGAACTATAAATATCTTGAATCTGTAGTCCTTTGATTTACTTTGAGTTTTGTGAATCTGTTGAAGTTGAAACTTACTTAAAAAATATATATATATATTTTTTTAAGTAAGTTATATATATATATATATATACACACACACACACACACACACCAAAAAATCTGTGGTAGTTATTGTGGCATTACTGACTCCTGGGTTAAGGTTATGTACATGAATACTTGATAGTGAATTCAGTCTTAATAAATATTGTCCCTTGATGGGCATGACCAAGTGACTCCTAAAACTATGAACCCAAAGCTTGTGATTCTTTGGATTCATCCTTGATATATCGTATTTGTATGGTATTTAGGGCTGGTTGTATGATTATCATTTTGATTCTTCCATCAGCAGATTGCCATTCCGCTTAATCCTAGATAAAAAAAAGATTGGGTTGCAACAAAGTTAATTAGGGATCATATTCTCCAATCCCCTGAACATAGATTTGATTAAGCAATCAACTAAAACAAAAATGGCAATAGATTGTGAAATTAACTACATTTATACATAAGGCTAGACATGATGTATAGATTTTATGAAACTCATGGTCTAGGCTGCCTGATATTTATAAATTAATTTTTAATAAATTGCTATTTCAATCAAGTTCCTTAAGAAAATATATTTTAAACAATTTTGTAGAGATATTAATAAATATACAAAATGTACTCAGTGTAAACCTAATTTCAAATCCTACTTCTCTTTGATAAAAGCTGTAGCTGCTTTGGATCTCAACCGTTCCCTATAACTTCATCTGAACATGCCATCATTGAAATTAGCCTACTAGTCTTAAAAATAGATAATACTCAAAATAAGTATATTAAACACCAACTTTACTGTTATTAATAACTCAAATAAGGATGAATACACTAATTCACTTACTAAAATTTGTAGAGGCCCTATATTATGGGAAATACATTATTTGATATTTTGTCATAAAAAACTTGAATTTCATTTTATAATAATTTCATTATTGTTTAATCAAATCGCAATTTTTTGTATTAATTCACTATTGATTTATATAAAAGTTACATTTTTCTGTTTACTGCCCTTTTGTATTAATTTAGTTTTTGTAAGGTTGCATATTATGTTCGGTTGTATTTTTACGTGTGTTTTTCTTTAATCCACAAAGTATTTCTTTCAGATGGAAACGTGAGTCACCACTACCACTCAATTTAATAACCTATCTTTCACTGACTCAACTTATTTAATTATGTGCGTGTGAAGTGAATAACAAATAGATATGTGAGATTTCTTGGAATTTGCTCACGAAGAGGTACCACAACACCCAATATTTGACCAACCTACACACTTATAATTTAATTGATCTACCCAATATTGAACAGGTAACTGTAAAAAATATTCGCCCATTCTTGTTAACTTACAGTGAACACTTACAAGGATTATCTGCACTCTATCAAAAGATTTCTAACCAAAACAACATTTTATTAAATCTGTAAATTTCCTCAAGAGCTCAATATAAATGTATATGTTATTTTCAATTCCTAGCTCTCCATAACAGATTTGCATTATTCAAATCACATCTATTTCGCATTAATTGCTTAGAGACTTCATATCATGTCTCAAGGTGCAAGTCAAAACATGTGTGCCAGCATTTGTAAGAAACCTCATCACACATTGTTAAATCATTCCACTAATACAAAGACTTCAAATCTTCAAGAGATCTCAAAAAACAGTCTACAGTTACAGAACTAGCACAATGAGTAGCCGACATGTTACTGTTGACACTACCGTTTCTACACGCTCAAATTCAATCAACTCTTGTCTTGTTAGCCTATCTTCAACCACTACAGCCCTTTGCTTCTTTCAACCCACAGCTCTAGTTCCCATCACTACCTCCTTTGGCAATGATGCACAAATTGTGCATGCAAAATTGGACTTTGCGAGTCAATCCACATTGATGAATGAACACTGTGCAAATATGCTGGGTGTAAAACCTAACTGTCTCACACCTAATAATATTCAGAGAACATCATCAATTCAAGTTAACATTAAGGGTGTAATGCAATTGAATATTTCCACATGATTTCCAGTTATGATCATTGATTAAATAGTCAAATATCCTGTAAACTCGCATTTCATATTAGTTAACTAAAAAACTAAAACCTTTGTGCTTTGACTTTTAATCATGGAGCCTATGCCATATTTTGATGATTCATCATCTCCAGCAAAACAGTGTTTTAATGCACTTGAAAGTAAATTAAATTTCTCAAATAGCTCTCAAAAAATCTTATGTTGAATTCATGGATGATCATCATAACGCTAGACACATAAAGGTACTTCCCATCTGATTCCCAAATAATTCTGAACACTACTTACTACCGCACCATGT
The DNA here is from genome assembly GCA_902141385.1 of Timema californicum. Lineage (NCBI taxonomy): Eukaryota > Metazoa > Arthropoda > Insecta > Phasmatodea > Timematidae > Timema > Timema californicum. The sequence goes on from CABFOW010001489.1 coordinate 102,660, forward strand.
GGTACACAAAGATAAAAACATTGTATGGGAGTTGAGTGAAAAAGTTAACTAAGGAGTCTTACAAAATAAAAAACAAGCGCATGGTGCGATCTCACTTGCTGGTGATGATAACTTGGAAACGTTCTTTTCTCAGTAAGCCTATGTAAGTGTTGGGTGTTGCGATTATGAGCTTGAAGAATCATTTATTTGTTATAACTCAATAAGGAAAACCTCTTTTCACTTTATGAGGTAATTGTATTATATTTGGAAGAAGGTACAGGAAAGGTGGATAGAAACATATAAAAGGGAGACAAACACAATATGGCCTTTACAATGAAATAACACAGTTCACACTTTACACTGCTGCCACACCCACAATTTTTTTTATATATATATAAAAAAGTTAAGTCATATAAATATGTGTTATTAGAATGCATGATAGTTAGTGGTAGTGACAAGAGTTGTGAGCTGCGGTGGTGACTCAGGTCTACATTTGAAAGCAACACTTTGAAGACTAGAGAAAAACCCATATAAACACCCAAAAGAGCAAGATGTACCACACTTACAAGAATCAATTAACACAAAAGGGTGGTAAACATAAAAATGTAATATTTATATCAAATAATAATGGATCAATATAAAATATATCTAGTAAAGTAAATAATAATAAAATTAATAATAAAATATATAAGACATAAGTACTAAACACCTGGACTAATTTAATTGTGCAGGTGACCTGGTGGTCTAGGGGTAAGGTGTCGGACTTCTGTGCTGGCAGCCGGGGTTAAATCCTCGGTCCCGGCACAGATTTATCCGATTACCAAACCCTTCCTTCACCTCTGACAAGACATCTTGTAAATGTGGGGAATGCCAGGCCTCCTCCGTGGTTCGGATTCCACGTTAAACTGTAGGTCCTCCATTTAACCTCACAATCACCCTACCATTACACATTAGCTTAAGTGCATATAACCCGAACGGGTAGTAAGACGCGGTGCTAATAATAATAATAATAATAATTTAATTGTCAAAAAGAGCGGATAGAGAGTAACACTCACTAATAAGACAGGTGACTACAAAGTAACACTCACTAATGAGACAGGTGACAATCTCCTTGTTGCCGTAGCAAGCCGCCCAATGTAGAGGAGTATTCTTGCTCTCCACGCTGTCCCATGAGTTGATGTTGATACCAGCAGCAACCAACTGGCACACACGACCAACCCTGCAGTGCAATCAAGTTCAGGTGTAAAGGAAGAACTGTCATCGCTGTGTTCCCCCTGTATTTCTTCTATTCCAGTGGTTCTCAAACCCCCATTATATTGTACCCCTTGGTTATGACTAAAATTAATGTACCCCCACAAGAAAATGTTCCCTAATGACACGTCAAATGACAAATGTCAGGTAATCAAAAGAGAACATTTTCCTTGGTCGCCTCAAATATTCCCTGTAACATTTGCTCCCGCCCCCACTTTCGGCTATCTTTTCATCTTGCCAATTTTCCCCACAGTTTGAGAATAGCTATTCTATATTTTTATGTCTAAAAGGAAAACAGTTTTTTGCTTTATAAGGTAATTGTAATATATTAAGAAGGTAATCAAAGACTCTAACTATCAGTACTAAATATTGGTTGTCTGATTAAGGTGTGCTAGCTGTACTAGCTATACTAATGTAATAAAAGAGTTTGCAATATAGGGCAAAGTTTCCTTCTTATTCTTCTCTTGCAATGCCCACCCCCTCCCATTCAACGGGCCTGCTAGATCATTTATATGTCTGTACAAGATCTGTTCATTAGACAACATTCCCTCAATACAATGTTTTAATATCTTAATATATTTTTTAAAGTTGACACTACTTGAAAGTGACGAATGTTTGATACGATGCCTGAGTCGCTCATTTGTAATAAAAAATTAAGCTATTAGTTAAGGACCATTATTTAATGAAATGGGTCATTCCATGTCAAATCAACCAGGCTCTCAAACCGACCATTTTTGATTTTTATGAAACTTGGTATATTTGTAGAACTCATCATTATAAACAAGTATGATTTTTTAAAGAATTTTTACTGCATCCATTTTTGAGTTATTAATTTTTGAAATTTTTAAAAAAACATGATTTTTGATCTGCTGAGCAAACCTTAACTGACAATAACTTTGGATCTAATTGTGCTAAAGTTCTGAATTATGGCTCATTTGAAAGATCTTTAATTGGGCTTTCATTTGATATGACACATGAAAATTTTATATTTTTTAAAATCTCAAGGTCATTCAAAGAAATTTTAAATTCTGAATATTAAAAAAAGTAGATTTTTAAAAATTCTCAAAAAAATATATGCTAAATATACATTATTTTTCTACATATCCTGAAAGTTTCATAATGGGATCTCAATGGGATTATTATAAAAACATAAATAGCATAAGTTGATGCAACTGTTAATGTGCTAATTACTTGCCAGTTTGACGATCCATGACTGGCAGGGTATTCATTTGGTTTGTGTAAAAATGCCACACATGTTCTTCCAAACAATGTTAATATTAAATAACCAAAATAAGCATCTAAATATGTTAAAATAATTGTGTTCTAGCCTAATTCAATCCCAAATTCAGTAACTTATAAGATTCTGTATTCATGTTTACACTTACAAAATCACTTTATTTTAGAATGTACTGATACTCTTTTTTTTCTTTTAAATTTTTCCACACTTGTCTGATAATGCTAGATTTACCTTTTTTGTCTCGGTCATGGTTACATTATATTATGTTTATCAAACCTTTTACAACAAATTCTGAAAGTTTCAAAATGGGATCTTATTGGGATCATATGAAAACCTAATTTTAAAACTACATGCACTGTGTAATTTTGTATTTTTCCAATTTGTTATAAAAATAATTTGAAGTACCTACTGAACCTACTTCAAAACTTCACATCTGTTTCACTGCAAAAAGTTTTCTGGTTGCATTTTCTGTCTCGGCCTTTGTCAATGTGTAAACTCTTCCTGTTGCTGTTAATGGATCCACTGTCGTGAGGATGCTGCTTCGGTGCACACGAAGAATGTCAGGTACTGTAGGGTATGTGAAATTTGAAGGAGCTGGACCATGGGGATGAAGGAAACTCACTTTGAATTCCTGCTTATCTTCAAATGAATCAAGAACACACGCCAGCCACCAGAAGTCACCATATAGGCATGTCACGAAACCAACGATTTCTGTGAAGTCTAGTTCATCATCACACCTTGTTGTTGTTTCTGCCTCCCTTGAAGATGCTGAGAAGGAGTACAGTTTAGTGAGTACTTTACTCTTACTTAAAGGGATAAAGCAGTGCAGTTTCAAGGTGCCTTCAATAGTCTGGGCAGATATCTTCCGGTCCTTCAAGATCATTTCTTCATTTTTATGCTTCTGGATTGTGCTGTATGCAAAGTGCATGGAACTGATGTTTACTTTAGCCCACTCATAAAGCTGCCGGGGTGTCATGATTTGCTCATTATAAACAAGGCGTAGACTTTCCCTTGCAGCCAGTCTCTTCACAGTGCCACCAATCCCATCACATGAACTTTTCCCATGGGAGGTTGCAAAGAAATGCCACTCTGCTTTGACCCCAAAGTCTTCCTCATGTAAACACAGGTTAAAGAAATTAAGTCGGTTCTTGTACTGTGCTCCACATCCATCGGAAAAGTAGTATATTTTCGATGGAGTTGGAGTAAAGTGCGACCTCATGAAATCCATGAGTACCCGTTGAAAACAATGAACAGCAATGGTGTCATGGATAGGACAATCAGAAATAACTACGAAACTGGTATGCTGCAACTCGCCGCTTAGGTCACTTCTTGAGTAGATGGAGAATGGATGAATTGTTGCTTGTGCATTATTCCAATGATATCCCTGCGCAGCATCTTGCAAGATAAAGGAGTAATTCTCAGCAAAATCACAAAGCACTATGAACTCACCCTCTTTTAGTACCTCCTTAAGATGACTAAGAAATGACGATTGCTGTTTTGCAATAAAACTGTGTCTCAGAAGTTTGGGAAGGGATTCAATAAAATCATTAATAAATTCCTCACGTGGTTTAGTGAAAGTCTCTAAGCTGGTGTTCTTATCAATTATAACCCACTGCTTGAATGTCACATTCTCAAGACAGTTTACTTCAAAACAATATTCCAGCCTAGCTCGTAAAACATCTGCTCCTGGGCAGTTTGAACATTCACCAAAGTAGCATGATTCAGATGGATTATCACATATCAATGTTTGTAAAGCATCTTGGTATGTTTTTATCAGTTTTTCACCTTCTCTTAATTCTGGGAATTTACACTGTGCTACCTTCAACTTAGCATTTTGATGTATTGTACACACACAGACACTGTGTGTACCACTTGCTCCTGCCAGAACACAGTATTTTGGCCTAAGTTCACAAAACTTAGAAAATCCAATTTTAATATCTGAGTGTTTCTCCCTAAAATGTACAAACAGTTCTTTTAAATTACATAGGATAAGTTGTTTTTGGATATGCTCCCGTTTTCCACATACTTTAACCGAGACAAAGTCTTTCCTCCCTGGCATGATACGGCTCACTTCTTCACTCTTATAAAAAGATTGTACTTTTGCAGCAATTTCTGGCTTCAATGTTTTTCCAGGTTTTGAATCAGGGTATGACATAATTCCTTTCTCTTTCTGGAGTATTTTAGCTTTACGGGCTGTGTAATTAGCTACACCAAATTCATCTTGAATTTTCTGTACGGTCCAGCTATAAGGTAATGTAGTAAGGATTTGCATAATCACACTTTTATCTGTAGTTGTTCGAAACTTTTCTTTCATCTGGAGAAGTATTTCATCACCAGGGGAAGGAGTTTCCAAACTATCAGAAGTGTCACTGGTTTCCAGCACTTTGAATTTAAAAGCTTCACTTACTCTTTTAAGCTTTTCTCCTGGGTATATCTTTTCTAATAATCTGTGCTTTTTTATCGGTGACTCGTTTATAGCAATTAGGCTACGGTTCAAACAAGCCAGAGCATCCGCTTTTTCAGGAGAAGAAATATTAATTTCTTGGGGTGAATCATCATCTGTATCATCAGAGGGAGGCTCTGTAGATTGATCTTTATTCACAGAATTTGACAATAATTTGCGACAACTGTCACATATCTTATCACCAGACTTAATCTTTGAACTGAACTTGTGTAGCAGATTATTATTCACCAATCTCAAGTTCTTATTGTGATAATTATGTTTTGGTTTATTGAGTGGATTGCAACAAAACAAATTCACTTTTGTCTTTGATGTTGATCCATCCATATTTATAACTTCTCTTACAATGAATTAAAAAATATTCAGATTTAAACAAAGCATAAAAGTTGTATTGTTAAAAAAATCACTAAGACTTATACAAAATAAAATGTCCCAATCATAGAATATTCACATTCACTAATAGTCTAAAGACAAACACATACACCTTTATAGAAAGTAACTTTAATTCAATATAGAGAGAGAAATGCCTAAACACTGATTGCTCTCACCACAGCTGAACACTGACTAATTGGTTGTGTGAAGGTTGAGCAATGTGGTGATTTCTTCATAGTTCTCTGCCTGTTAGAACATGCATGCATTGTGTGCAGTTCAGGAAAATACCACTTCCCATGTAAAAATAAAGTAAAGCTATACTTGACTTTATTAATTATAATTTATTTACTTACGCAATTAATTAAAAACTTATTAAATAAATATTAATGTAAGTAATATTTTCATTGAATAATTATAATAAATATTATTTTAGATTAATAAATTAAAATGTGTAGGCCTATAGTTGATTGTAAAACATACTGCCAAGTGTTGACTGTATAAAATCAACATGTTATCAATGAAAAATTGTTTATTTATAATCCCATTATGATCCCAGTTTGAAACTTACAGAATTTGTTGAAAAAGGTCGGATAAACAAAATATTTTTTTTTCATATTTAAAAAAAACTACTTTTGGAAATTTTCAAAAAACAAAAAAGAAATGATTGCTTGTAAAATGAGATTGCTTGAGACCCTATCATGTTAAATATCATTTTAAAGCCCAGTTAATGAGCTTTAAAATGAGACCTTATACAGCTCTTTATCTTAAATAGGGTCTAAGTTACAGGCAATTCAAAATTATAATGCATGTCTTTTTTTACAAATTTTGAAATATTTTGGCAGCTGTATATAAAAAACCGTACCTGAAAAAAATCTGAAAAAAATTAGGAATCACTTTTTCCATAGATACTATCAGAATTTTGAGTTTGGTTGAAATCGGTGATGGTGAATTTGAATTTGAATTTTTTTTGGTTGATTTGACATGGAATGACCCAAATGTGTTTATTTAAATCTATTTCATAAATGCTTTGTATATTGAAAAGCATTGCTAATCCAAAATAAATGGGCCCAAATAGTGTTTTGATTTATACTAATTACCGAACAATATTTACTTGATCTAAAACAAGATATTTCCTTTGTTCTTAGGTGTTGTTGTGCTATATCATGAATTCTCTAAAGAACATTTAGCACACACAATTTCTGAAAAGGGGGTTGGAAAAAATAAATAAAACCGTATAGATTTACATATACTCACTGTACTTGCTAGTAATAAACCACATTGACATTCAGATAGTCAGCGCTCAACTGTAATTTAAATCAAATTAAAAATATTTTCATTTTTTTTAATGTTAGAAACTTTTTTTTGAACAAGACAAATAAATTGAATGAGCACAAAAATTGGCCACAAAATAATTACACAATAATCAGACAATTTCAGTACTATAAAACAAGAAATTAAGTAAGACTTGTTAGTGGCTCATGAAATTTAACATGTGCAGCGTAAATATGCAGCGTATTGAGTATTTCCCTTTAATATGGGATGTATACATATAGCATGGTATTTACCTATAATCAGCAAAAATATCCAAGAGCTCAACAGTTAAAAAAATATAAATTGATCTGAAGCATGAAAAATAAACTGTGTAAAACTTTGACATAAATAAGAGATAATAGAGCTTATAGTGAAAATATATTTTTAACAAGTGCATGCAAATGAAATCATTGATTACTGATACAAATGAAACAGTTATGCAATTTTAGCAGTTGAGTAAACATGCGGATGCCAGAATTTATTGACAAACTTGGACACTTGGTTGTAGCACCTGCAACCATTTCACCTCTAACTAAAACTATTAGGGGATTATATTTTGAGGTGTTTTTTTAAAATAAAAATGCAATGTGTATTTTTTATTTTGAAAGGGGACAACTTGTCCGTAGGTGCAAGACGCGCTCCCCCCAGTATATATAAATTGTAAATTATAGCCTTTAAAGTTATTATTCACACTCACACAACAATAATTCCAATAATTTCAAGAAAAATGTGTTTTCAGTTTAGGTAATGGCAGGCAATGTTTTTGAAATGGCATGCAGTCAGGCATGTGGCTGTCAGCGCCTTGCAGTGTGAAACTAAACCTTCCTACTCCTTCAGATACTGTCACCAGCTGGCTACAGTTATATAGCCCTACCTTTTCTGCGTGTCAAAGTGCTATCGTGTACGCACCCTGAAGTTGAGAGTTTGTGAGATATGTTGCGTGTATGGTGTGTACAAGTGTGAGTGGTTTTATGTAGGGTAATTTTAAGATTGTGTTGATTTGTTAAGTCATATGTTGTAACATTTTACATAGGTAGATTGAAAAATTCAATTCGGGTGATCAAGCCAATAAATGTTTCAAGATCAACTCTTGATCAAAAAAGGGAATTGAAATCATTAGTTAGGCCCTGTCCTGAATTCCGTATAGAATAAACAGAAACCAATAAAAATGAAAATCAAGTTTCCAAAAGGCCACGTTCTCATATTATTTTTAAAACTTAAAGATTAATTATATGAAACCGAGATAAACAGGGGAAAACCATATCTACAGAGTGTTTGAAATCCTATCAAAAGGACTATGAATATTGAAAAGTTAATGACTCATTTTATTCAAACATATACGTTCCCTAGCGTTTAAAAATTTCCTTGGCATGGAAACTATAAATAAAAAGCTCATACCATGTATTAAGTGTGTTAATTAGGTGAAACTTAATTTTGAAATAATCTTAAATGTCAATGGAAAATGATTAATTAATCAAAAGTATTTGACATAAGATGTTCATATGAAATGTCTTAGATGTTAAACTACTAGATGAGATTTTGATAATAATATTGTCAACATTTAATATGATCAGATCATTTTTATAAATGTAAAGAGGACTATAGAATAACCTTTCATCAAGTCTATACAGTGGATGAACCTAAAATCTTCAAGAATGTTCTGTGGTTATTTGATGAGTCAGTGAAGAAGAAGTGGTTGTTGCAATCTTGTTGATCAGTATCAACTACAAGGCACAACCTACCTATATAATATCAGCCGTATCATGGGCAAGAGGGGTTTGCGAGCCAATCAACCACCACAGAAGATGTCATCAGATCATCCAGGACAGCGGGACTATGCCTGAGGGGGCCCAACATTCATCAAGGGTGTGGTTTTCTCTTCAAACATCAGTAGGTATCATCTCTCGAATCTGCCACACACTAGGGGACAACGAATGAGAGTTAGAAAGAAAATCAAAGGATATCTTTAGAGAAAAAGTAGTGGTAAATTTTTATTAGAGGAATTTTCTGTTAATATGAAGCCAAATTGAGAGGGTAATCACTTGGATTTTGTTTTTGAGTTTTTATTGAATAATTGTCCATTGGTTGGTGTCTGGTGCCTATTTATATATCTGATTTTGCAATGCTGTGTTCTGTGATGGATATGAAAAGGGGCAGTGGTGTTTGAATATAAGGTAGGACTGCGAGTGCAGCCCCAGGAGATATATTGGCTTGTGACAGAGCCCAAGTGTACTTGGTGTTGAAGTAATATGCGTCTAGAACGAGAGGTATTTTTGGTATTGTTGGAGGAGGTTGAAGGAAGGGTGTTTAGTCAGTTGTGAGCTTGAATTGTCTGTAAGACCACCTGGACTGTTGAATGTATTGTGATTTTTTGCTATTCATAATAACTCTATTGTGGACAAAATGCAGTTTATATACATAAGGCAGAATGTAAGGCCGATGTAAACAAGGCCGAAGCACAAGTCAAGTCAAATAAAAGTCCAAGTCAAGTCTACCAAATTCCTTGTAGAACATCTGGATGGAAGTTATGGGGTTAAATCTTACACCCCGGCAGGAAATAAAATCATCTACATTCAATATCTGCTAAAGTGACGATTTCGCTCATATATTAACAAAACTAATTATAAATGAACAAATATTTTGTTAAAATAGCGAAAAGGTGAAAAACACAGCTTTCAATGTGGAAGAGCGAGATTTATTTATCGGAACTGACCAAGAATCAAATAATTATATTTTTTTAAAGCCAATTTTGGACTAGGGCAGCAAAGAAAAGAGCGTGGAAATAAATAACCAGGAATGTTAACACTACCGGTAGTTTCCAAAAGGTGAGTGTGGTTTGACCAGTATATAATTTCATGGGCATTTCATTTGGATCTGTTATACTACACATATGTATATTAATTGAGTAGTTGGCTTATTGAAATCTAGGCCTGCCATATTCTACCACGTAAACAAAGCAATATCAAAATATGTGCTGTCTCGATAGACCATTTGCAGCAGGCTATCTTGAGGAATATCATTGAAGTATTGTCGAAGTACAGCCAAAGCTTACTTGGGACCAAACATCAGCCAGATTTCTTTGTGACTAACTTTATTGCATCATTTCTTGAAAATGAGCTGCTCGATCATCCTATCAAGCAAATCCACACGTCTTCTTCAACTTTACTTATATTTCGGCCATGCTTAGCATCGTTCTTGCATTCGGCCATCAATTAGAATCTTTGAGGGAATCACAAGCTTAATTTAGGATACTAACATTACCACAGTATACCTGTCCTAGCCGCCTACCTCCTATCTTAGCAACAGTTGGTGTTGTTATTGTTATTATTGTTATTATCATTATTATCATTAATATCATCATTATCATCACCATCATAATTATTATTATAGCCGCATCTTACTACATGTTCGGGTTATAGGCACTTGCGCTAATGTGTAATGTTAGGGTTATTGTGAGATGAAATGGAGGACCTACAGTTTAACGTGGGATCCGAACCATGGTGGAGGCCTGGCATTCCTCACATTCACAAGATTGTGATTAATACCCATCTTGTCGGCTTAACAACAGGAATGGGGAGGTTTGGTAATAGCTAGCCATTACCTCCTTAATATTTGCAGTTATCTCAGAGCTTGTTGCAGTGTGTGTATAGTACACTAATTGTTGTAAGAAGCTTGTGTGGCACATTGCATAGTAATGGGGTGTCGAGTGTAGTGTTATGTGGTGCTATGCGATGATAAGTGCTAAACAGTGTGTTGGTGTAATGTGTGATATCAAAGGAAACAATGAGGTCTAACAAGGGGTAAACAACTAGGTAAAGAATGGTGAAGGTTGGTGGATGTGTAGGAAAGTGAGTTGCAATAATGTGATGTAGTGATGGGTCGCTCGTGAACGCCATTACGCGCTACATCACGCACCTGGTACAGTGACCAATAAGCCAACAGTTTTTACTACACATTTCTACTATTATTTGTACAAAATAAACATATACATGTCAGTTGTACATTTAAATCAAGAAATGAAATTAAATAGGCCTATTACCCTAATTATTACCGCAAGGATGCATCAGGCACAGCTCCCCTATCTCCCCTGATCATTACTTTGTGTCCATGTGACACTTTATGGTAGACAACGTGCATTAGTTTGATGTTTCTTTACATCTCTTCTTTTCACTCATATGCTATCATTATTTCTGCCTACTCACTTTGAGTTTTTGTTCAATGTTCGGTTTGATATAGCTAGTCTTGGCTATCAACGCATCGCTTCTGCACCATTTCCAACCACCCTTCTTCGCAGAGCTTAGAGTTTTGGTCAATCCCTACTATTTTTCGCTCTCGTTCATTCGTTCTGGAAAGAGTCGGAATGTTTGTTATACACGACTCTTCCGTCAATCTTCATTTGTTACTATGAAAAAATCAACTATACATATTTACTATCGTTACTAGAGTGCAACCCTGCCTACAATATTAAACTATTTTTCTTAACATCAATATACATAATTCTGTGATTTAGACACTAAATTCTATATACTAAGGTTTGTTATTATAAATAATATACATAAGTAATAAAATTAAAGAATCAAACACAATAAGCTTCGGATAAATTTCACATAAATCCTAATTCATTCATAAGTTGAAAGGGAAGGGACAGATTTTCACGGTCAGAATTGTGATAACTTGTTATCGTCCGTCAAGTTATGGAGTGGTAAGGGTTAAGGGATTGGAAGTGAGCCAGCCATGCAGTGAAAAATATGACACATATGAACGACTCTTTTGAGTGAGCGAGCTTATGTGAGCTAGCTCGCGTCAACAAACTTGTTCGACCCATCACTAGTGTGATGGAATGTGGTGGGATCAATTACAAGGTAATGAAGAATGTTGTAATGAATAGTGAAGGAATGTAAAGTATTGCACGGTGTGGTGTTGTGCAACTCAACAAACTGTTGATAAGTGTTGTAAGGTATCTTAGCAATCTCTGCACTGTCGAATCTATGTTAGTTGAGAATTTGGGTTTATTTGTGCTAAGGTAGCCGGACAAACTGATGCACAGGATGCCACAATGGATGCCGGGCCTAAAGAGCTTGAACCATTGTGTACATGTGATCCTTCATGAAAAGAATGATTGCTCGACGCACAAACCTGTCCCGATGGGTGTGGAGAATATGACGCTGAAGAATGGTCAATTATAATTAGATGTGCGTTTCATCTAGAATTTTACCAGTAAAGTCAACGACCTGAGTGGTGTTGATTTTTGAACACTTGGAAATATTGTACTTTGATAGGTGGTTGTGTTTAGTTTGAATTAAAAGACAGCACTAGCATTACTTTACATGTTGATGATTGTTGCTGCTGGGCTTAGGGCTCTAGCTAGTACCGTCCTACTCCACGAGGTTTGGGCTTGGAGTACTATTTGGATGAAGTCAGTAATCAGCATGACTATAGCCTGTCCAATACCTCACATCACATTTGATTGTACTTGACAAATACGCTAGAAGCTCAGTTTAAGATGCATAGTTTGTAGCAGTACTTATTTCTATAATAGTGTTATGTACAATATAGTTTTCAACCCCCTATGAACCAATGGACCGGCTGCTATATGCTCAGGTCTAGGCAGTAATGGAGGGGGAGGGGAAAATAATTCAAGAGGTGATTTTTTTTAAATCTCTGTGAGAATTTTTTGTCAGGTTGTTCCTAATATATAAGTGTTTTTTCTAACTGTTTGTGTTTTCAGTAATCTACTATTCAACAAGTCTTATATGAATCAAACTGGGTCGTAAGAGAAATATTTTCCTTATGAGAGCAGACCTTTACAACATGCCACACATTCATTGGTAGACTATAAGGACTAGGCCTTACAATTTTAAAAGATGATTTATTGGTATTCATTCCAAGACTAATACCAGTTCATGTTGGCACTCATTCTTGGAACAGTATATAATAATTTTTCATAAAAACACATATATTGATTTTTTATTATTTAATTTGCAAACAAATGTTTATACTAAATGTTCATTAGAGAGCTATAGTATTACTTTTTCATTCCATGACTACAGGAGTTATAGTTAAGTTGTTCAGAAATATCCGATATTTAATTTTTACCTTTATAACATCCAATCTGGGCAAAATTCTTGATTTCATAACATTGTGTTTGCCATTCTCATCTAAATCTTTGCTTTTGGGGCTATAAGTAAGGTGGCCATATGTATGATTTTTTGCAGGATAGTACTGTTTTTTGGGGTGATGTCCTGTTGTCCTTCAGAACAGGTGGTAGTATACTCATAAGTACTGTTTCCAATGTACTTCCAAAAGTACTTCTTTTTGAAATTAAAGAAAATAATGTTTTGAATTGAATTGCAAGGAACTTCAGCCTCAAGTTTTACTTTTTCAAGAAATTGTATTTAAAAGTTTTATTTGCCTAAAGCAAGATTTTGTTAGGAAAAAATACCTTTAAGAATTGACTTCATACCAAAATATGTATATACCTAAGTTTTAATTTTTTTGCTACACACTCAAAGATGTTACTTTTGTACTGAAATATTATTTTGAAGAGATTAGCAACCAACACCCTAAGTTTATCTACAACCAGTAATGAAAGATGAAATAAAAAGTTTAACTACAATTTATCTATGTGTATGAGTGTCTGAACAAAGTTTTTCTTATCATTAATATCTTTTACATGAAACTGACAAAAACAGTGTTTTTTAGACATTATTTGAATTATGTAACTCAGTGTTACCTTGAATTAGCAATAAAAATGGAAATTTAATAAATAGTTGTATTTCAGGTTTTTTTTCCTTCTCCCTATATTATTTTTCCACTATCTACTCTATTTTTATTTATTTTCTCCCCCTTGCTGCTTTTCCCAAATAAAAATATGGTCACTGTAGCTATAAGACATTGAGACTTGGATGAACTTGTTAAGATGTTATTTATCCTTCACCAGTCTTCTTCATCCTTCAATGGCCCAGATTTTCTTACTCATTTTTACTACATGAAACACTCTCACTTCCTCTCTCCATATGACCTAAGTCAATTAATGAACTCTTTGTAAGAAGGTTCAGGTAAAAATACAATAAATATAATAACAAGACATCTCTTTTAGTGCTGTTTCACAGGGCCATTTTCAAAACGCACTTTGTCAAGTCTATTGTGTGTTGTCAAAATACATTGCTCAAAGATGGTCACTTCCCACAGGGAACATATGTTAGTTAGTCTTAATGCCCAATGGAGTTGAAACAAACACACTTCCTCTACATTTTCTTAGCGCTGAATGATGACAGCAACACTAAACTTCAAAGAAACGTAAGAAAACCTTTCAAATGAGCAGTGTCTACTCCATGTTTTTATTTGTGACTTTTCTCTCTTGATGTAAGTTCATGTAGAACTGAGTCTTGGTAACCTATCTCCTCGCCCCCACCATTGAAATTTTTAGGCCAGGAAGTTAGTAATAGTACCGAGACTGTTTTTTGTGAAGTGGATGCACACCCAGTTTTGTGGGTAAGTTGTGATGCGTATACGGGATAGACAATCCAAATAATTGAAACATTTAGGTGGATGGTGCCTAAATGTATTAAAAAGCAAGTGAAATGTACCCTCAGTCAATTACACACTGTTTAATGGGGTAACTCAAAAAGTATTTGATTCTTTGTTCTGTGTTGCATCCTTCAGTGTAATATAGACTGTAAATAGATGTACTCAATTCACCTCAAATGTGTGGAGACAGCTAATGACACCTGTAATCGATGGTTGCATGACCTAGTATGTCACTTCGTGTTAGACTGGCTGGTTGGTGATGGGGAGATCAGGGTTTGAATCCCTTTCAGATGTAATGAGGGTGGTTTTTCCTAAATTGTTTACCACTCTTCCTCTATAAAAATTGTGCTATATTTCCTTTAAGACTCTACCTTCCTCATTCATAGCCCACTATTGTAATTAATGCATGCATTAAACCCGAATGGATCCTAAAATGATATAAGAAAAAATAAAATAGCTACTGACTGCAATGTGCTGAAGCATCAAATTATTGCGTATCGAGATGAGTATTTGCCGGCAAACCGCATGATAGAAAGTGTTAATGTGAAAATAAACCTTAAGAAAACCATCGTGTAAAATGGCACCTACACCACTTTCCTAAATTGAATATAATTATGATATTTTATAAAATATTGATAAAAGAATTTTATTGAAATATATTTTAAAAATTGTCTTACATCTTTATCATGCACATAAAAATGTATGTGCAAAATTCTCTGCTTGGTATAATAAAGGTTATTTCTGTGAAAGCAAAGAAGTCAACTTTAATTATTTCTAATTTATACTGACTACTAAGATGAAGTTATTTACACTTTTATAGACCAACTATCTTTATTTACATGTTGTGGCCAAAGTTCAATTCCATAAAAATTGTTCAGCAATATAAAAAAAAGTGTAAATTACATGTCTCTAAGATGTATCAAAATAAAATAAGCTTAATATTTTTAATTTTGTATATTTGACAATAATCAGAATAAAAACCACAAATGTTATAATAAAATGAGTGGAGCAAGTTATGTTTTATAACTCAAATGAGTCACACCTCTTTACTTTTCAAGGCTGATAATGGCATACCATGTTGAAAGATCTCCTATCAATTAAATGTATATATAAATGCACAGTGGAAAAAAAATTTACGATATTTCATTTGTTTATTCTTCAAATTTTTATAAACTTATATAAAACTAACAAATTCGATTTTCTTAACTGTTACATGATTTTAGTAACTTTTTAAACTTTATAAACATTTTAATCAAGTTTTGACTTATTACTCTTTTAGCTATCTGACGAAAACTTTATGTTTATGATTTTAACTATACATTTTTCTATTGTTTTAATATATATTTACTATTTTACTCCACTCATTTTACTCTAACATTTGTACTTCTAATTATTATCAAACATCAAAAATTGATCAGTGCCTCAGGACAGTAACCAAAATTTATTCTATAATTAATATTTTTAATTTTTTCAACTTTCCAGTTGGTTGAGGGTGATGGCTATATGCTTTACAAATCTCTATATACCCAGTAAGCTGTATGATGACTCTGTGCCAATGGAAGGACTAAGAACTGTCACGCCTGCATCAGTGGCCAAGCAATCTAAGGCATCAAGCCTGCAACATACTGGATTGCCAGTTGAGGACCTAATATTGACCAGGTGGCTTGATGAATTCCCTTTTTATGCTATTGTGGGTACATTTTCTCCAAACAAACTTCCCAATCCCTACCTCTTGGATAAATATCTTAAGGACCTTGATGTTAAATGTATTAATAATGATAAAAAAATACTATTATTGCAAAGTAATGTGTATTTATTCAAAAGAACAAATTTGATGTAATTTAAAATATAATAAAGACACAGAGGGTCCGATTCTCAGTGGATATATAAATTTAAATTAACATTGTACATTGCTGTTATAACATACTCTGAGTTTGCTGTGGCTCGGAGCAATTCATCAACGTAGATCTGTCTCATGTGCTCTGAAGTGGCCACATCAATGGCATTAAATCCCTGCGTATTCTGAATCCCGGGGTCTGCCCCACATGACAGAAGTGTGCGAACGACGTCTCCCTGGTTCAACTGCGCCCAATATTAAACAAAGGTATAGCAAACAGTTTTTTTAATATCATGCATATGACCCCTAGGACTACAGATCATGGGTGATAAAAATAACATTCTCTTACTTAAATAAGACACCAAAATTTCAATTTTATATTCTCCATATTAAGTTCCTTAATTTCAAATCATCAATAAAGTAATTAAAATACTAATCCGGATTGCTACTATTTTCTAGGTGTCATGTGTTCAAGCCAATGTGTTTAGTTCTTCAGTTCCCTTTTTCTTCAATGCAAGGGCTTACTATTTAAAGCTCATGGATAAATTAGCTAAATTCACAATTATGTATGTGTTATTTTTTTTATAAACTCCTGGGTGACCTGGTGGTCTAGGGGTAAGGTGTCAGACTTCTATGCTGGCGGCCGGGGTTCAAACCTCGGTCCCGGCAAAGATTTATCTGATTACCAAACCCTTCCTTCACCTCTGACAAGATATCTTGTGAATGTGAGGAATGCCAGGCCTCCACCGTGGTTCGGATTCCACGTTAAACTGTAGGTCCTTCATTTCATCTCACAATCACCCCACCATTACACATTAGCGTAAGTGCGTATAACCCGAACAGGTAGTAAGACGCGGTGCTAATAATAATATAAATTCCTTGTGTTTTCCAAGTTTTTTCCGGACACAAAAAAAATCTGCTTATTCCCAACCCTTCCTGGTTTTACAACCCCTAACAAATGTTTTGTAATAGAAAGTATTATCAGGATGGTTTCGTTGTCACCTCCTCCTTTTCGCCTTATTTTGGGGTGAAGTTGACTAAACATTGATTTGAGTTTATAAAATATTTTCTTTAAGTGTTGCAATGAAGTTGACACAAGGATAGGTTGGTTCCAAACAGTTGTTATTATATTATAAGATTTTTTAATATTCTTTTATAAATATTTGGTTGTGAAATTAAAATATAACAGTGTGGAAGATTAAATATTATATTTATCTAATGTCTACATGGCGTTACATGGGGGAGAGGGTGGGTACATCAAAGTGTTATATAGGCCTAACACAAATCTTATACTTAAATTATTATAATTAAAAAATGTTTTCACTGTTAATAAATAGGCTTATAGATAACTTTCGATTCTGAATGGAATTAAATCTGAGTCCCTCATTTAGTGTCACAAAAGCTTCCCTATGAAATAATGACATTCACTCTTGATGGGGAAACCTGCGTAACACAGGTCAGAGGGGGTGTGGGAAGCGTTACATGGGAGAGTAGGGGTTCGGGTCAAAAAAGCTTTTAAAACGTGTAAAGTGGATTACAAATGACCCCTTAGAATCATAAATTTAGAGTCACTCCTTATTCCTTAACAAGACTTGTTGGCACCCTGACTGAAAAACAATGGTTGAGGACCTGATAAAATTGGTGTTTGGAACCCTAGTACTATTATCATGTTTTGTAATTGTTTCCTCAGTATTAAAATGTAAATAGGTTATTATCGTTCATTTGATGTTAACAGACCTAGTTATAATTGTAGCCCATAGTGTCCAAATGTAAATTATAATAGTTGGCGACTAAAGTTCAACGTTCATAGGAAGAGCCTTCTAGTAAATATAAACATACTAGGTTACAAACAAAATTAATAACATCTTTTCCCGGCAAAGATTTATCTGATTACCAAACCCTTCCTTCACCTCTGACAAGACATCTTGTGAATGTGGGGAATGCCAGACCTCCACCGTGGTTCGGATTCCACGTTAAACTGTAGGCCCTTCATTTCATCTCACAATCACCCTACCATTACACATTAGCGTAAGTGTGTATAACCCAAACGGGTAGTAAGACGCGGTGATAATAATAATAATAATATATTTCTATTTTATTTGTATTATTTTATAGTTATTTATAATATCTACCAAAAGTGGTGGATGAAAAAAGGCCTAATGTACTAAAGAGTGAAGTAGAAGAGGCCATAAAGGATATTACAAGAAGTAAAGTTACAGATGATACTAAAATACTAGCAAATTTAGAGAAAAGGTATTAGGTGGAAATGAAATTAAGGTTCTTACTCAAAAAGTAAAATAGTAAACAAAATATACAAAATAGGGGAATGGCGTGAAGAGATTTTAGAAGTTGCAATGATTGCACTACCAAAGAAAAAGAACTCCAAGAAATAGTGACTATAGGTCCAACAGTTTGATATCACACATGCCAAATACAGTGGCCATAGGTCCAAAAGTTTGATATCACACATAACAAATATAGTGGCTATAGGTCCAACAGTTTGATATCACACATAACAAATATAGTGGCTATAGGTCCAACAGTTTGATATCACACATAACAAATATAGTGGCTATAGGACCAACAGTTTGATATCACACATGACAAATACAGTGGCCATAAGACCAACAGTTTGATATCACACATGACAAATACAGTGGCTATAGGACCAACAGTTTGATATCACACATGACAAATACAGTGGCTATAGGACCAACAGTTTGATATCACACATGACAAATATAGTGGCTATAGGACCAACAGTTTGATATCAAACATGACAAATATAGTGGCTATAGGACCAACAGTTTGATATCAAACATGACAAATATAGTGGCTATAGGACCAACAGTTTGATATCAAACATGACAAATATAGTGGCTATAGGACCAACAGTTTGATATCAAACATGACAAATATAGTGGCTATAGGACCAACAGTTTGATATCAAACATGACAAATATAGTGGCTATAGGACCAACAGTTTGATATCAAACATGACAAATATAGTGGCTATAGGACCAACAGTTTGATATCAAACATGACAAATATAGTGGCTATAGGACCAACAGTTTGATATCAAACATGACAAATATAGTGGCTATAGGACCAACAGTTTGATATCAAACATGACAAATATAGTGGCTATAGGACCAACAGTTTGATATCAAACATGACAAATATAGTGGCTATAGGACCAACAGTTTGATATCAAACATGACAAATATAGTGGCTATAGGACCAACAGTTTGATATCAAACATGACAAATATAGTGGCTATAGGACCAACAGTTTGATATCAAACATGACAAATATAGTGGCTATAGGACCAACAGTTTGATATCAAACATGACAAATATAGTGGCTATAGGACCAACAGTTTGATATCAAACATGACAAATATAGTGGCTATAGGACCAACAGTTTGATATCCCACATGACAAATATAGTGGCTATAGGACCAACAGTTTGATATCACGCATGACAAATACAGTGGCTATAGGACCAACAGTTTGATATCACACATGACAAATACAGTGGCTATAAGACCAACCGTTTGATATCACACATGACAAATACAGTGGCTATAGGACCAACAGTTTGATATCACGCATGACAAATACAGTGGCTATAGGACCAACAGTTTGATATCACACATGACAAATACAGTGGCTATAGGACCAACAGTTTGATATCACACATGACAAATACAGTGGCCATAGGACCAACAGTTTGATATTAAACATGACAAATATATTGGCTAGAATACTCGCCAAATGACTAGAAAGGAATGAATATAGAGGAGATATTACGAGAAGTGTAATTTGGTTTCAGATATGGTAGAAAGAACCATGGATGATAATTGGTTGCTTGAGATAGTATGAGAAGGAATAAAGAAGTATGTGTTTGTTTCAATTACTATAAAAAAAAGGCATGAAAGGGACCATAAAGAACACAAATGCAACTGATGGATGACCTAAAACAAGGAAAGAAGATGAAATTTCAGGAAGGAAGCTGTTATTAGAACATTCTGGAGGACTCAATTTGGACAAAGCAACAGACCGGTCATAAAACTGAAATAATATTTATAATTTCAATTTCTTTTACTCTAGTGCTGACCAACAAACACAATACCTATTTCAATTCAGCACTGAAACATACATACAACATGTAGGAATTAATTATTTATGAAGGGTATAACTCAAACGAGTAGTAAGATGCAGTGCTCTCTCTCTCTCTCTCTCTCTCTCTGTGTCTCTCTCTCTCTCTCTATTTATATATATATAAAAGAAAACAATAACTAAATAGTTATTTAAAAAAGTAATTTGAGGTTAAAAAATGATACAGTGAAGAACTGTAACTGAAAACAATTAATAATTTGGTGGTATTTAAAAAAGCTTAATAAAGCTAAATTTTGCAGATCATAAAACTAAGCAAACTACTATAATGATAGAGTAGTTTGTTAAATAGCTCTCCGAGTTTGGCTCTTCTTTTTTTATAGAAGTCAAATTCGACAAATCTAGAGTTTGCGCTACAGATACAACAGTCAAGAGGGTTGAGCTTGTTAGAGTTACTAAAAAAAAACTTTTTTTTATTTCGAGAGGCCTGAGAAGGGACATGAATACTTACATTTTTAAGGGCAAATTAAAAAAAATTGCTGTTGAAGGTATTAAAAACAAAGGGGATCACAATAAAATGTGTGAGAAGTGATTTTGTATCCCTAAGAGGTTATGAATTTTATCATAATAAACCCAGTTAAGAACTAATTTATCACCACAAGCAGCAACAAATTTACGATGAATGTTTTCCAATCCAAGAGAGGCAGTTAAAGTACATTATGGAATTCCAATCAACACTTTCATATTTAAGCTTAGATCTAACCAAGACATTGTACAGGCTAAGAATACAGGACCAACTTTCTTAAATGAAGAGGTAATAAATTTAACAAGTCCAAGTAATTTCAATGAGTGATTCAGTATATGGTCAACATTATAGTGGAAGTATAGTTGTATTAGTAATTTTACATCCATTACTATTTCCAACCTATGGTCTGGGTCAGTTTTTTACCTAAGGTATATATTTTCTACTGCCTGCTTGCTATATCTGTCGTAAGTTCATATGCCTTATAATCTAACTTAAGACTTTTTATTTATTCAGTGTTTGCTGGCCCGGTATCTTACAATCTTACAATCTAGGACAAGCACAGCATCCAATCCCCAGTAGTTAATTTATCACTGTGAAAGAGTAAACCTCCATTTCACCAATAATAAATTTTTCGGCCATGCCAGGAATCAAACCTGGGACCCTTAGCTCAATAGAGAGACTGTTATTATCATAATAATAATAATACCTTAAACCAAGAGTGATGACTGAAGATCAAATGACTTGATGTATAAATTAGATGAAAGTATAGAGGCCCTATTAACTTTACTAGCTGTCAGATAAGGTATTTTTTTCTATTATCATTGAACCTTTAGTCATAATTATTTCAATCATAAGCAATTTATTATTTCTCATTAATAACTCATCCCATCTTGAAACCTCCAAAGTGTTTCTTGCTACCCACATCAAGTTGTGTTGTTAATATTATAGTATTTATCAGTAACGTATGCTGCCTACATGGGATGAAATAAAATGTATAATCTAAAACAATACAACTTAGCTAGTCTTAGACATGTCCTAAAAAGAAATGATAAGGCTCTGAAACATAATTACCTTGGTGGCCATGTAGAGAAATGTTCCATCTTCCATAAGAGGGTTGTTGAGGATGTACTCCCTAGTTACAATGGGGTCTGTGCCTTCTCCATCACCTGATGCATCAACAAAGATTATAATGTGGCCTCAACTATACCCAAAGAACACACAGTTTATTAAACTAGGCTCTCACACAAAAAAACATTATAATTTAAAAACAAATTTATCGAATGCTGCTAAGAAGGAGTGCATAGCCCATAAAGTGACATGACATGAAATAAAATATAGTTTTATATGTTTCTTACAACAATAACTTAGGGAAGAGAATTATTAAAATACCATTGGTTGGTAGAAATGAATTACACTAACATGCCCCAAGCACAACCTTGCTGCTTCTGAATAATAAGTTTCCTATACCTACATCTTTAGCTTTTATCCTTGGATAGAACATCCTTCTGGAATGGCATTGTTAAGTGGAAAGAGTGTTAAGACATTCATGACAGTAGTGAGCATACCAGTATATCAATCTGGTGGCCACTTTATAAATAGTGGTATGTTTTAATGTCGAGTATGTGTTGTTGGTTACTATTATATCTAAATTACTAAAGTGGCATAATTTCCTTTTTACTATTCCGATTTCCACCACTTTTTCCCCCCATATCTTTCTAATTCCTGTAAGATGTAAAATTGTGTTTGCAAATAAGAATGTAGTCACAGTCATCTTAATCCACACCCTTCTCAATCTTCTACAGATATAAGTTGTACCCTTCCTCCTTTTATGATTCATTGTGTGACATGCACCCTATTTCTAATATCCTTCCAAAGTTCTCCAACTGTCTACCTTTCTTTCTTCACTTGCACAAAGGTTCATCTGCCAGCTTATTATATTGTCAATGTATATGTAGGTCCTTTTTTTTCTTTAGCACTGTGTCTTACTACCTGTTCAGGTTGTACTCTTAAGTTCTAATTACGTTAATAGTTTAGGAATTGGAAAGGTTGACTTTGGAAGAAGTGAGCCCACATTTTTGTGGAGGGATAGTGGAAAACCATTTAGGGACCCTCTCCCCCCTCCAACCCTGAGTTCATCCGACCCAGATTAGAACCTCGATTTTGGTGTCCTTGGCAGCATAACTCAACATGTACGTCCTTTGTTCAACAAATTTGACATCTACTATATCCCTTTACCTGTTTCATACAGTATGTTAACACCCACTAACGTAACTAGTTGCACCCTACTTTTCAATACATTCAATACAATTTTCTTTAAAATAACAATCTTAGATTTGGGTCAAATTCCTTTGCATCCAATGCTAGTAGGTAGTTGGTACCTTCCTACCTACTGTTAGGTTGTTTACAATGTTCACTTTAGGCTCTAAATTCTCTTTCTTTCTTTGTCACCTACTTCAGTTTATCTCCTCCTCTTTCCTCTTTTAAACACCATTTCTTTTCCGTATCTAGAAAATCCCTTCAAGATTGTAACAAAACTTATTTCCACTAACCACCACATAAAACTCTCCAAAAGTAGGCAAGTTAAATGCATCACACTTCCCATCATTTATTAAATGATCTAACCTTGCCTTATATTTAACCAGTGTTACTCTCATCCTTTAAAAATTATTATTTATTTTTTTTGTGCATCTTGTTCTATCTACATCCCCTATTATTCCCATTCATCACATCCTCAACACCTTGTCCAGTTCCCTCATATTCTCCTTCCATTCAATACTTTGTTTAATTATACATTATTTTACAACTATCTCAGCCCAACCTAGCTATACCTCTTGCGGACACGGTGCAACCTTCCCTTGGCACTTCAATCCAACATCCTCAGCAAGCCAACACTGGGATTACATTTCCTAATAGCAAAACTTTAATAGTGCTGGAGATCCTTGATTATAATTTCAACTGCAAATGTGATTATTTACAGTATTGCCCCACATTCTCTTGTTTTGTGATAACTGTAGCATAGAAGCACTTTTAGTTTTGGCTAAGAAGATAGCAAGATCCTGTATGGTGTAAATGGTGTCATAAGTTGACAAGTAAAAACTGATTAAAAGGAGCGTTAATAATATTGATTGTCTAAGTAGGCCTTTCTAAGTTACTAAAAAATACAACTATCTTCTACCGATAGCACTTATAGTAATTTCAACAACAATAATAATAAAAGTGCTAGTGAAATGACCCTATAAGCATTTCAGCCACAATAACAATATTAGCATGAACACTTTCTGCCATTTTATGTAGATAGTAAAACAATTATGTCAACAGAACTTGGGTCTGAATCCACTAGAAATGAGATGACTTGTTCCTGTATACTCACATTTTGTCTATGCACCTTTAGGAAACAGTATGATTAGGTATGTCTGTTTGTAGCTTATGCAGTTTAGTGAGTGAAGTGAAGGGTGAATAGGGCCTATAGTGAAATGTGCCCATGATTGTCAAACAAATTAAACATCCTCCCATCCTCTTATAATCAGAATATGGTCAACACTGGCTAGTGATGGGAACAATCAGGTGAAAACAACTGAAACAAGAGAATCCCTCAAGTAGTGAACTCATGGTTTTTAGTAGATGACCAATACCAAATGTTTTGTGTCAGTTCGGTTTCATTTGCAGTTGTTCACTTGCTCCACCCTTACGGTCCACTCTGTATTCCGTTCCAATTCCCTCTAATTTTCTCGTTTTCTACTTTCTACTTTACCCATCTGACAGACTAGACTAATTGCAGGTGAATTCCCTCATATATTTTATTTAAGACATGTATAAATGTGTGCAGCAGTATAAAAAAGGACATTTTAAGGTGGATGAAGGACATTATATTTCAAGTGAAAAAGGAGGACATGCCTTTATGTCTACCATATAGTAACCGTAGACGAGAGTTAAGTTAGATTGTTGCACACCCAAAAAATTCCGCGTATGAGATTTAATGGTACATTGTGGAAGTTCGAGTTAAGGATGCCCCACGTTTGTTGCCAGTAATATGTATTTATATTAGCTTCATTCCCTTTATATATTTTTAGGCTATTAAGTTGCGAAAGGGCTTATGTTTTTGTTTAAGAGGGGTGAAAACTAAAAGTTCACTGTTAGGTCAAAACATTTAATCGAAGAACGGCACCGCATATATTGTTTCGAATCCTTTTATTTATCCTAAGGTAATTTAAATATTGAAAGTTAGGTTAAAGCCTTTGAAATTGTATATTAAAACAAGCTAGTTCTGATTGGACATGCAATAATCTAACTAAAATTAAGTATGGTGTTGTGAGCGAGTTTTATATAGGTAGACCGGCACAATCAATTAGACAATTTCAACTTACATGCTTCCAACAAAGATCTTATTATGTCTGTTCGTCCATGTTCAATGGCTGTACGAATGTTGTCACATAGTTCTTGCAACATTTTATTTATTTTATGGATGAGTTTCAGAACAGAGAGAGAAAACACACAAATCACTTGTCATTCATATGCATATTTTTACTTTAATACATTAAAGCCCTTGTAAAATTTCATTCGCCCGGCTATGCTTTTTTCTGGACATCAAAATAAACATTTAACATGACGCTATGTGTCCGTGTCGACTGTCGATTTCAAAACTATTATGTATTAAGAAAACATTAGCTTGATATACTTTAAAAGCAGTTATTCGTAAGTGCAAGCACAAATACACAATTAAAAATTAAAATTAGTGACTATATTTATACTTGAATGTGTGCAAATAAAAATTCAAAATATGGCAAACATTCTCTTCAAAATTTTTAGGTTTTTACTTGACATTTTACAACATTGAAATATTTGTAGTGTTTTTTTTTTTACATCTAATAATGAAGAAGAAGTGTGTACAGATAATAGTTAAAAATCATCTCTCATCAACAATCTTTTCTTGTAAATATGATGAGTAAAAATAAAATACAACTATGAAAATAATAGGTTTGCTGTGAGGACTTGGTTGATGTAAAATGGACAATATGAATGTGAGAGTGCTGTTAAATACAGATGATGCCGTGTTAATGGCCAAGAATGAAAGTGACTTGAATTAATCGTTTGAATGTGGTGACAGTCAGATTGGAGCTTCGTGTAAGTGTGCCTTACGTAAAGAAGTTTTTAATTATTTATCATAAAAGTTATAGTAAATAATAGTTGGTCTTTGCAAAGCTATAGGTAGTCTTCTCCCAAAGATGTTCTCTTGTTTATATAAGTCACAATTCAATTTATTGAAATTTTTACTACCTTTAAAACTTTCAAAAGTTAATTCCAGCTTAATTGTGGAGCAAAAAAATGTGTCCACACTCCAAAACTTACACCAGTCCCATGATTAATAAAAACATGGTGGAAACAGTCAGGAACATCTTTTAATGATAACAATTTATATTATTCCAAATTAATGTATATATTATATAAAGAATCACGTTAAAGGCAAGAGTAATAAGATATATATACACTTTTTAACATTTCAAGCAATGCTCTAAATATTATAAATTATATACTACGAACTATCAATCTAATTATCAATTTGATTTTCTATGGAACAATTGTTTTGATTTTAGCTATACCCTTTGGGTATATATAGTTAGTTAACCACATACTCTGGTAGATGGCGGTTATTTCACTAGCAATTACAGAATCTAGAAGTAAGTGTCTCTTATACGCAAACTCAGTAGTCTTTAAAAAGTACATTTTAAAATTAAAAAAAACTGTTTTGCCTCTATTTTGAAGTTTCAAGTTTATTTATGAACACATTGGATAGGTAATATGAAATAGGCTAAAGTTAAAAAAAAAAGCCGCTGCGGACAGGATTCGAACCTGTGCGGGCAAAGCCCATTGGATTTCGAGTCCAACTCCTTAACCACTCGGACACCGCAGCAGATAATAATTTTGGGCGACAGGTGTAATAATTAAATATGCATTTTTTAAACATAATTTTTAACAACTTTTGTAACATTATTGTACGTATATTGATATGAATATTTTAATCTTTTGAAAATTTATAATTTCTCTATGATTTTTCAAAATAGTACTTATTATAACAGTCTTAAATATAAGTGTCTTTTGTTATTAAAAATTACTTACCAACTAAAATGAAACGATTATTTGTGTGTGCTTAATATATGGCCGCAGGCAGTATACTTTTTTTGCCGGGGGGAAGGAGGGTGGTGGAATTAACTATCATTGTATTACTATATTGTTTTGTTTGATAGCATCTAATTGTATTGTTTTGTATAAAAATCCAGATTTTATATTAAAAAATTAATTGATTTTACCGCCATGAGACATAAAAAATCTGAACACATTAATTATCATGAATACATGATTCTTAGTAGCGTAATGACTTGTGGGAGACCTTCGGTGGCTGCAATTGCAATAGACTAGGCTGCCATTGTCAGGGAGATCGGGGCTCAAATCCCGGTCGGGTGTACTGAGGGTGGTTTTTCCTAAATGGTTTTCCACTCTCCCACCACGCAAATCGGGGTTACTTCCTTTAAATTAATACTCCATCGCTAACACGTTTTGTGTAATTGTTTCATATGCATACAACCTGAACAGGTAGTAAGAAACTGTGCTGAAAGAAGATACTTGTGCGAGGATTTCCTCCCCATCGAACGTCTAAACTTTGACCGTCCACACTCCACATGTTTAATTGACAAAACTATGTGCTAGTGCCTTGCCTCTTTGTTGATAAAATGTTGAACTAATAAAAAGATGAATGTATTATTTAGTATGAGATATAATAGTCTATATTTAACAAGACGCTAATAAATTAAAAATCTTTTTTGCTCCAAAGGGGCGCTTGAATATTACCAACGCGGGAACAGGTGCGAAATTCGCTCATACTAACAATGCCGTTGTGTTTTCCAGCGTTCCGCTAGTCGTTTTGGCTACAAACGGTGGTCCTGTGTGTTTGATCAACATGTCTATCACAGAGCAGTTGCTAGAAATTGTGCACACTTACCCCGTGCTTTACGATAAGTCATAAGAACATAAAGAAGAAAATGAAGAGCTTGCTAGTACGGAAAGAGATCGAGAAGGAATTAAAAGTATCTGGTGAGTTAATATTCTACGTGTGACAGTCTTTCTTTATTAATGTCGTCCAGCTACTGTTTACTTCTTTTATCTTCAGCTACCCAAGTAACAACAATATTTCTTCTTCTGATAAAGCACACATAGCTACAAACTTAGTCTGCACTTAGTTAATAATGTAATGAACATGTACATTAAAACCAACTCAAGAGACACAGGCCTGCAGACACTGGTAACCTTCCTTGAACTACCGCGATTCGCTTCTCGTCGGTATATCCACCCTCAATCCCGCCAATTTTTTCCCGCCACAAATTCCCGCCCCGCTCTCAATCCCGCGTTGGTGTGCGCAGGCCAGACGCCTAAAATAATTAACTCTAGTTCGAATTCTTTGTGTGTTAACTCTTTAAGATTTAATGAAGTAACCGTGTTTATAAGTCACAATTATCTTTCTAGGGGGAGATGCCAGGATGAATAAGTATTTGTAGAGCTATTAAATCTTTAGTTTAGTGAACCCTAGTTCGTTTCCGATCGAATAAATAAAATGGATGCAAAGTTATTTGAGAAGTATTTTTATTGCATATACTAGGATAAATAGGAGACTTTTAGGTAGGTACTTATGTTAATGAGAAATTGTTCGATTCGTCGAAATACCTACCATTTTGAGTGACAAGAAATAATCCTGATTTGCGAGGACGGCTGAGCCAGTTGTGATGGACGAACATTGTTCTGATTGGGTAGTATGTAACATGTGCCAGGTATGTTAAACACTATTAATATGAACTAGGACTTAGTAGGACACATTATATTGGTAGCTATGTTAAACACTATTAGTATAAGCTAGCATACCTGATAGGATATGCTAAAAACTAGGGGGAAAGTGCCTAAAATGGCATACTCAGGTAAAATGGCATAGGTAGATTTTCTCGCGAATATTATTATTTGTTTTCAAATGAAAGGGATTAAGTTATTCCTTAGTTGGCATAATTGATGCTCTGTAAATGGCTGACGTGTACAGAAGGGGTTTTCTGAAGTTATTAAAGAAAGAGTTAAAAGTTGCTTAGTTAAATATATATTTTTGTTATCTTTCATTGTTAACAAACACAATTAGTGTTACTTCAAGCGTAAAATACGGTATTTATGACATATCATTTTTAGCACCACATCTTACTTAGGTTAGGGTTATACGTCTATGTACTAGTTACACTAATGGGTTAGGGATTAGGAAGGCTTGGTTGAGAGGAAATATACCCACATTAGTGTGGAGGGAGAGTGGCAAACCATTTAAGAAATACTACCCTCACTGCACCCGACCGGGATCGAACTCCGATCTCCCCGTCTTTGGCAGTCTAACACAAAAGTATCACGTAAAGGCCGATACACTCAGAATGCTTAGCTAAGCTAGGTTAAGCTAAGCTATGCTGTGCTGTGCTAAAACTTTGTCAGTTTGGTTTCACACTCATTGCTNTACTGAGGAGGAAAAGATGCTGTTATGCTGCTAGCAGTTGTTTTGTGAGAGGAATAAAATTTAGGAGGTGGAGGTTTGACTTCTTCAATTAACGCTTTCATTTTGATATAAAAACACTTATTGAATATAAAAACTAAATAGAGTATTACTTAAATACACGTGAAACAAACAGAAAACAAAACTTCAACACTTGTCTAGTTATTTTCACCAAACCAGCACTGCGTTTGTTCAATACGGAGCCCAAGCTACGTTATTCGCATGCGCAACGTTAGATGGCTCAAAATGGGAGAGGGAAAATTGCCAGGCCAACAATTGGAAAAAACATAGCGTGGCGTAGCAAGGCATAGCTTACACCTAATTTTATATCTGAGGGAACTGCAGGTCTTATGGAGTAAATATTTATCTTCGCTCTCTCTCTCTGTTACCTGTTGCCAAACCTTTTAGCTTTCTGTTGTTGAGAAGTGAGAGGGGAGGTTTTACTTGGAAATCCCTCATTGTAAACAATGCGTCATGGGAAGGTTGGGCGGTTCAATTGACAGGCAAAAATATTTCCTATCGGTGTACAGCCTTTTCTAGAAACATTAACTATTTCCACAATCTTTTTTCCCCCCAAGATTGAAGTTTATTAACTTTGTCTATTCCCCACGTAATTATGCTTAAAACTATTATATGTATAAAGCTTTTTTCCTCATAATTAGTATACAAACAAATCTATTACAACATGCATTTTATACTAAATGCTATAAATTACATTCTTACTTGTTCTTAATCAGAAAATTAGGAAGGTCACTATCAATATAAATCAAAGCTTTAATTTTCTCTGGGGTAGGTAGCTCATTGTTACGGTAAATTGAATGTACCTTTCTGTAAATTTCTGCTCGAGTAAAAGTGTCATATTTATCCAAACCCTTCATTTGAGTGCAAGTTATTTCTTTTTTTGATTGGTGTCAGTAACTTTCCCTTAGTTTTGAATTCTTGTTTAATAGAGATTACTAACTTACGGCAAAAATACAAAACACCAAACCAACATAAACACACAAAATCTTAACCTGATCAATGACAAATATTTTCCAACACAGAGTACTAATAAAATATGAGTGTTTATTTAGTGAATTTTTTTGAGCTAGCGATTATGAACACGAGAGACTGTAACTTTACGACTGTACTGGAGGAAGAAGCACCAATTACTGGCAACAACGACAGCCCAGCATTGCCAAATTTGATATACATTCGATGGAAGACTGATCACGGAAAACAAAAGAATGACAACGCTGTTTTTTGCTCAATAGTAAGCATGCATTTCCCTCAGCCATGAAATTAGGTGTAGCTTTCTATGTGAACTAGCACTTTTAAATATATGATCCGCTATTTTCCTAAAGAGTTAGCAGAGCAAATCTTAGCGTTCTGTGTGTACCGGCCTTAAGACCACGCGGCCACCGAAGTGGGTAATATAAAATTGACCAGAGATTATTTATTTTTATTAGTGTCATATTTTATTTCATAGTTAGTAAAATTTCACACTACGGTTAAGGATAAAATGGCATAGTGTGTTATTTTATCATAGGTATAGTCTTAATTATTTATATCGTTATTTTTCTAAAATAAATAATTTTTTGATTCAGTTTTTCCAGCAAAATTTATTATTAATATTTTAAATAATATATGCAATTTATTGGGGAAGCGAACTACTTAATAATATTTGTAGTTGATAAAGTGCATATAGCTCTCAATAGAAATATCTCTATTTTTTTTTTAGATCTTCTCTGTCCTATTTCTCTCGCAAGCATAGTGATATTATGATAGAGTAGAAGGTAGATATTATCCAGTCGATTGAGATGACATCGTTTCCTCCAGCAGTAGCGTCACTTTGGGGCAAAAATGGCACAAAAGATAAGTACCCACCGATGAGTCAGTAAGCCCTTATGACAGCAGTTTTGTGCGATTTGTTGGTTCATGTGGAGCAGAAGAAACTCACCTTTTTATTATCACAGTATAACAAATTTTGGCTATTGATTTTACCTTGTATTTATAATATAATTTTTTATATTAGACTTATTTAGTTGCAAAATTGTATTTGACGGAGTCCCGCGCATATTTGCATAAAAGTTAAAATCACGAATCGAATCAGAGTTTAAATACAGATCAATTTCAACTTAGCACAAGTAAGCCCAAAACGATATAAAACTAAGTATTTGAAACATGGAATATTGAACTACACCCATTACTTAGAAATTCCAAAATGGAAAATAGATGATTATTATTTATAAAGTTAAAGAGAGTCAAGCTATGGGTTGTTAATGGATGGAAGGATAAACGTGGAATGCAATAAGCTGTTCGGTCCGTCATCAGATTTTTATTATGCACATTATTCCTAAATTTTCCACAGATACAATATAAATAAGAAATCTTAAACCATATTGCATCATTTTAACCTTATGCTTGTAGGCTAATCCGCATTTTAGCCCAAAAGTAAATTAAAATTTCCACATTGGTCTGTGTGAATGATTTTATTGTGCTACCCAAATTCATACAATTAATCAGAGCAATTGCACCTTTTTGCATGACCGTGCCCAAGGTAAAATTAGTGGGTGTTCAAACTTTCTCTAAAATGACATATAAAATAAAATATTAATAGTGAATTGCCTATCATTGCTGATATAATGAGTATTGTTAAGGAACTCTGGCAACAATTAATATTTTCTAAGGAGTGTTGTCAATTTTTATTGTAAAAAAAAGCTTTGTTATTGTTTAGAATACAATACATACTTATTTTAACCATTTTTAAACTTTATCAATTTAATTTAGCTTTTCTATATTCCAAGAAATAGAATAAGAACACCTAAAATTTTAGTTGTTTGGGAGGATGTAGTAATATGATTTTAATAATTATATAAGTTGTAAATAGTTTTATTTTAATTTATCTCACTCCCTCGTATAGCCAGCTTTATGATTCTCTTAAAGTTTTGAGTTCAACTCTGAAAATATATCCTGGATTTGGTTATGTTTTTTCATCAAATATATGTGTTTATCTATCTATCAAATTCTGTTATTCATGTACAGTGCAAATTATTTACCATATTATGTAAGATTAGCTATTAAATAGTAGGCTCTAATAACTTTACGCAAGTAATAATTACAAGTACAGTAAAACATTAATAGACCAAAGTAGTTGGTGTGGTTCTAAAAAAAGAAATGGGCATTTTGATGCTGACAACTGAATAATAACAAGTACACTAAATTCCCAAACTGACAGAATATATTAACAATCCACATGCAGCAGAAGAAACACTTCTAAACCTTGCCCTGTCGTGCGTCTATTTGTTGATGAACTGCGTGGGCAGGAGCACTTCGGCGCTTTTTACAAGGAGAAGGAAGGGTGCACACGATCGGCTCTTTTCTATTTTTAGAAACATACAGCTCTTCCAGATCCAGAATTACATCGAGGATGTCTCCCTTGTCCAAAGCCTGAAAGTCAGGCTCCAACCAACCTCTTACTATCTTACTAGACTCTTCAACGGCACCAGTGTTCCCACCTAACACGTCTTCAACCGATACTAGCTCAACAAGTTTGGGTGAAATATCGCCGATCACAGAGGGTGTGGTATTTGTCACTGGCTCCTGTTGGTTATCAGTTTTTGTGAAGTTACCGTGCATGTTTGGAGAATTATTCCGGACAGACACTACGCAATATTGTAATTTACCATGGTCGGAGTTAAATGAAGTGTGGTAAGAAATTGTATTAATTGGCGTAGAAATAGAATTAATTTCGCTTGTTTTATTGTTTGTTTGATTATATCTGTTGTTGGCAGACAAAGGAAGAATGGAGCTTTGGTCTCCCGGAAAGTGATGGGTCATCGCTGGTTCCTGCACACCGCTGGCTAAGTTGCACGCTCGTAGCAGGTTTTCTGGGAATAGAGACTCAAGTAGACGACAAACCTCCATATCGTGTGCCATCACCTTAAAAGCGCTCTCCTGTTCATAAGTTGGAAGAGGAGGAGAGGGCAGCAGTGAGCTGAGAAACGCAGAGTTGCGACGCCAGTCATAGTACGCCGCTGTTTCCTGACGTTGTCCATGTGGGGAAATACAGCCATATTGCCTTGATAGCTGCAAGCGATCATTAGCAAAGACATCTTGTCTAGAATACTGAGCATTGTCATCTTTTCTTGAGAGGTTAACGCGACCTTGGAAGCTGTTTTCTGGACCAGCTGATACCTGAAGATTAACAGGCTTCCTGGCAAAATGTATACAATGCTGAATGTTGTCAATCTGTTTGGGAGTCAGTAGGATATTATTATCATTGACATTATTCTTAGAGGGCTTTAGATGGTTCGAAAGACCCACGTTTTGTCTAGCGACTTGAATATTGACATTCTGCCTAGGTACTTGAACACTGACATTGTTTTTTGAGTAACTCAGTGAAACCTGACGATTGACATCTTCTAATAGTGATTTAATGTGCTCTTGAATATTGGTATCGTGTATTGATGACTTGAGACGATCTTGAAGATTGAGGCCTTGTTTTGACATTTTTGGAGAATCCTGTAGACTAGAGTGCTGTTTTGACAAGTTAAAGTTAGCTTGGATATTGTCGTCTTGTCTTGTTAGCTTCAGATGATCTTGAGGATGGGGGTTCTGCCTCGTAACTGGAATGTTTTCTTCTTGTTGATAAAACTGCGACCGTCTTTTGTCATTTTCTTTCTGCAGGCGTCTACAGTACGGCATGAGTTCGACGTCCATGGTCTCGCCGTGCTCTGAACAATAATTATGAAATTTTAACATTATTTGGGTACGAGTTTATAATACACGAGGAGTGACGATCTATTGATATATTTATATTATATTTCTGAGAGAATCCACACCACTTTATATGGTTCAAATAAATTACCTTGCCGTTATTTGAGAACTTTTGACATACTTTCCTTCTCTATTGAATTAGATACCGCAAACAATTGAATTTGTTTTTTGAATAAGAAGTTTGGGGTGTGGTTTTTAGAAAGTCTACAGGACCAATATGACGGGTGGTTTTGCACCTCGTTTAATCAGTCCACCTATCAAAAATAGGTATGTAACTTTATGTTATTCAGTACTCTAGAGGGTGATGGGTGGTTTTGCACCTCGTTTAATCAGTCTACCTATCAAAAATAAGTATGTAGCTTTATTTTACTCAGTACTCTAGAGGGTGATGAGTGGTTTTGCACCTCGTTTAATCAGTTCATCTATCAAAAAACAAGTATGTAGCTTTATGTACTCTAGAGCCTATAGGGTGTCATGATCTACTTTTAAAAAAAATCGGGAATTATATGAAAAAATGAGTCAACTATAGTTTGATTTTTATCCAGTGATTGTTGATAGCAAGATTTGATTCAGTAAATGTATCGTGATCGCTAGCGATCATCATTAAATTTGTTTGATATGCGGGAATAGTGCATGATATCTCAAGAACACGCAAACCTTTCTGATATGATTGGTTCATAGTTAACGATAATCAAAACGTATCAAACACTTGTATGTCTTGTGTATTAATTGCCTAAATTACTTTAAAAACTGATCCGATTTTTCGGTTGGTGGAATTTCATAGAGTAGTACAAAATAAAAATAGCAGACATTCTTAAAATTCTTTCAAGATGAAAGATGCGTCGTTCAGATAAATTATATTTTAGATGCTGTACCAAGTCTACCAAACTGTATTATTCTACAAATATTTGAATCAAGATTAACAAATATACTAAGACGAAATGTGGCACTTTATCCTCTTGGGCTTGTTATAGTGCTAAAGGTTTTTAAGAGAGTGTTCTAATATTTAAATAGGGTCACCCTACTTACGCAGATAAACTCGACTTAAGGCGAGTTCAAACTGACACAGGTTGTAGTAGGATGCGTCCACGTTGATGACGGGTCTCATGTCGGTAGTTCGGTTGACTAGCACCAAAGGCGGTCTGCTCGAGTCGACGGGGGCGCTCAAAGGCCGTCTAAAAGAACACCACACGTCATGACATCCCAGCACACTCGTCACCACGGTGACATTTTGATTTCATACAATCAGCATTTCTGAAGATTTTATCATAATTTGTAACTGTCAGAATAACGTCTTTTTATATATAGATGTGATAACAGTAGCCCGTCTTGGGGCACTAACGTGTACTTTAATACGCTTTCACGCAAATTGTGTTTGCGCTCACTACCATTCTGACTGCCGATTGTTGTTCTCAGTAAATCCCTAGGGAAAAGATAATGGCCAGAGAGATAAAAAAAAAAGTGTATGCAAGGGGGACTGCACTTGAATGGACTTATGACCTGCTTAATAATCCGGAACAGGAAGATGACAAGCTCCTATCTGACAAGCTGATGTTACTGAAAATACGTAGCGGGATAAGGGAAAAAAGGAAGCATAAGACTAATACAAACTTTGTAAGAAATGTGTTCATTTCGAGTGTACTGTACATTGATTTAAAGTGTTTTTTCTAATTATTTTAGCACGTGAAATATAATGATGTATTCATAGACGCAGTCGCAATAGGTGAGTACTACTTTGAAATGAATGTGCTACAATCTCATGTTTTACTACATATGTGGATTTTCCGTGATTTTCGGCTATCCGCTGTATTCGTCCCCTCCATTGCCACGGACAATCGGGAGCTATATATATATACATATAATTAGCAGCATGCCTACTAGATCAGACTAGGCCAAATTAATACATCCTGCCGCTTGTAGGATAAACCGATATAACCTGATGTTTTCAGGCAGTACACGTTTTCATTCTTCTTAACCCATACGATGAACCAACCTTGGGCAGGTTTCATCATTCACAGTTTACGCGCAAATGTCGTCGGCTAGCCTAATCTAACCTAACCTAACCAAAATCTGGTTTGACCTAATCAAATTGTAGGCTATACTGATTTATCCTATGAGCTAGGCCAAAATTTCAGGATTAACGAATTTAGACTAGGCTAAACTAGTACATCCTGAGGCTCTTAGGATGTATAGATTTGACCTAGTTCGTTCTAGTTTGTCCTGGAATTGGGTTTGGACGATAACAAACATATAAACCCTAATATATCTCTATAAGGAAAACCATTTTTAGCTTTATGAGGTAACTGTATTATATTTGGAAGAAGGTACAGGAAAGGAGTTCTGATAGAATGAAACCTAGGTTGGGGGATCGGGCGGTAACGATAGATTTTTTTTTTCAAGAGAAAACCATTACTTATTTGTCCAGTGGCAGCAATGTTAAGTATGAACTGTGTATAAAAGTCCTATTGTATTTGTCACTTTTATATGTTTCTATCCACCTTTCCCGTACCGTTAAAGTGTAACAATTGCTACTTTAAATAATTAAAAGGGGAGGCGGGGGACAAGCCTATAAATAATTACTATGAAAATGAAAATACTTAACAAAGACAAATAAATATCCAGGAAAACTAAGATTGTATAGAAGTGTGTTCATTGTAGGCTTAGTAACATACACGTAAAGTTACCGAAGTTTGACCCTTTGTTTTGACAAGTTCAGGGACCCTTAGGATAATTTCACACCAACCCAGTCCAATCGAGTTAAGTTCAATCCAGTCAAATCACACTAGTCAAGGAGTTTCACATCGAATCAATGGTTGACTTGACTTGACAAATTATTACAATTAATTTATTGAGTCAATTGGCTTTGAATCAAATGGATTTGGATGTAACTATGTTTATTATTCTTCCTAGGATTGCTCGTAGAAAAATAATAAAATTTATGTAAATTAAAAGGATGGGTCCATCCAGTAAGGAGACACACGTTCGTTTCTTTCAAACCAGCTTTTCCTGATTTTCCTCATTTCTTACCAATAACCTTTTCATTTAGATGCTTTGGATGTCTTACATAATATATTTCACTATGATCCCCCCCTCCCTCCCAAAAAAATAATCTTTTCAACATATATTAGTAAAAACTTATGAAATCTTTGACCAAAATGAAAGAGAAATCGGTAATATCGAGCCTGATTGTTTATTCTAGCTCTATGATCTAAATCAGTGATCAGTTGATACCTCGGATATTGGTGTCTCAGATTTGTTTTCTGTTGTAAAATTTGATCTTTGGACGAAAGTGACAAGTGCGACGAAACTTCAAGTTCAGCTGTTTCAGTTTAAAATCCTTGTCTAGAGATAATGTATTTGTTTATTTACAAAATTGGTAGCCTGTGCTTTTCTAAAAGTGTATTCTTACCTTTCATATTTGAGTTTCCTCTCCTAAGAGGCTCCCTACTAAAGAGAGGCCAGAGATCATGCGGCCTCATCCTTAAAACAGCCCTTATCAATAGAAATTTATAACTTTGTCCAAAATAACTTGCTGAAATAAAACAATTTTAGCAACTTCTATGAAAACAATCATCAATTTTGTAACTTTATTTTTGTTTGACGGTTTTAACTAAAATAACGATAACATTCATATATATTTAAATTGTATAGGAATTGCTATTATAGGTGGATGAAAGAAAATGGCAACCGTTCCTTTTCCTATTATTGATGTTTTCATTTCGACTCGCATAGCGATGTTCAATTTTTTGTATGTTTGAAAAATATATGTAGGCCCACACTTTTATAAAAGAAATACATGTTATTTTAGTGACACTAGTCCTAGTTGAAAGTCCTTCATAGAATGGCACCCACTTGGTCTCATTAACTATCACGTTCATTAATTTGTTATCAATAGATGTATCTAAATTTTAAACATACTCCACAGCTGGATATTTAAATAGTACTTTTATTTTATGCTTATTCGTGCATTTCATATATATTATTAAACGTAAAATAAGTAGTCACTAGCTGCTACTAAGCCGAAGGTCCCGGGTTCGATTCCCGTGTCCAGGTGTCATTTTTCAATTTTCATAATATGATATCTAAATGGTATTATCCTCACTAAAATGCATAAATGATATCTTCGGCTATTTGATTCATTCATATGCAATCCCGTAAAATTATAATATAATTGTCAAATGGCTGTAATAATATATGCTAATCACCGAGTCGTGGGTGGCTGCGATCATATATAATCACATATTTATAAGCTGATGACTTCCGCACGTCCATCATAAGACTCTGCCTTAAACTATGAGTGAAGAGTGAAGAATGAC
The DNA here is from genome assembly GCA_902141385.1 of Timema californicum. Lineage (NCBI taxonomy): Eukaryota > Metazoa > Arthropoda > Insecta > Phasmatodea > Timematidae > Timema > Timema californicum. The sequence continues at coordinate 140,919 of CABFOW010001489.1, forward strand.
CATGAGTAAGGGACGAATCCTGGATAGCTCAGTGGTAAGAGCATTGGCGTACTAAGCCGAAGCTCCCTGGTACGATTCCCGTGTCCAGATCATTTTTCAATTTTCAGAATATGATATCTAAATAAAGGTTGGTTTGACGTTCAGTACGCGTGCCCACCAATGTGAATTACAGATACTGGCTGTACCAATCCAGCAACTTAACGAGACTTTTTATAGTACTAAGAAATTACCTGAGTGCCGCTAGTTAAGGTTCTTCTTAGTGTAATTAATAATATTTAGTACCGCATCTTACTACCCGTTGGGGTTATATGCTTTAAGTACTAATTATTCTAATGGATTAGGAATTGTGAAGGTTTAATTAGAGGACGTGAATCCGCATTTGCGTAGAGGGATAGTGGAAAACCATNCCCCAGTTCACCCGACTGAGATTCGAACCTTGATCTCCCCGCCCTCAGCAGTCGAGCTCAACACGACAAGCGCGTTAGCCAAATACACCACCGAGGCGGGTCTTAGTGTAATTGAGGGAAAATAAAATTAATACAATAAAAGATAAAATTTAATTTTCGACAAAAAATAAAATTATTGTTACTAAAAGCCGAACCACTCCTATCGTAGCACCAGTGATCCCAATTTAACTTCTTAGGAGATATTGTTTGCCGGTTTTAATAATAGAGGTTTAGTTTTGTGTTAAACAAAATTTTCGTGGGAACACTTTTTTTTTAATCTGTAGACTATATACAGTAACAGTAGGCTGGCGACTATCCAGTCTAATGTGGTTTTTGACCGGTCCGGTTACCAAAAAAGCCAGGTAAATCAAATATTATTATTATTTAGCACCACGTCTTACTACCCGTTCGGGTTATACGCTTTAAGTATTAATTACGCTAATGGATTATGAATTGGGAAGGATGTATTAGAGGAAGTGAAAACGCATTTGAGTGGAGGGAGAGTGGGAAACCATTTAGTTCACCCGACCGAGATTCGAACCTCAATCTCCCCGTCCTCAGCAGTCGAGCTCAACACGACTAGTGCGTTAGCCAACTACGCCACCGAGGCGCGTTTAATTGCTTATAATTTTATATCATAGGTCAGTTCTAGTTTGCAATCACCGTACGACTAGTATTCATATCTAGCCCATACTTTGTAAAATTCATTTGTATGAGGGTTTGTTTTCGTTAGTGAAAACATGCCAACAATGCAGTTCCATATTTATTTATTTTTAATTGGCGAAAGGCACAAGTAGAACAATTTATTCCAAGGATTAATCATTGACTAAGTTAGTGTATTAGCTAATAAGCCTGTGTTTAAAAAGTACACTTGAATTATTTTAATTTAACTAGCATTATTGTTACAACAATACAACATTATGAGCTATTCGCATTCAATAATAGTTATTATAAGCTAAAAAATGATAATAATGGGAATAGATTTGGATCATTGTGATCCATTTGAGAGAACACGAATATTATGAATTAATATGTTATAAACTTACCTTTTCGTTCCATTTTCTCTTCTCGTTGTCATCAACAATAGACAGCTGTTAAACTTATTTCAATTATTTATTTTTAGTCTTTCAGTTTAGGAGGCTTACTCCGAAAGCTAAAATGAAAGGCCACAACGTTAGTTAATTTGAGTCTGATGTCCCCTCCGAAATATCGAACTAATACAAATATTATTAGATTTATTTGACTTTATTTTACCAAAAGTTTATAAGTATTAAAATATTCTATAATAAATATTATTAAGATGAGAGGTTCAAAGCTTGAAATTACAGTAGGCCTACCTTCGTTTCATGTACTTATAGTAAATGAGTACTTTCAAAAAACGTGATAACTTTTAACAAATAATTGATTTTTAAACAATACACTAACTATTGTTCTAAGACACAGTAAATACTCAATTAACATATAAATGGTGTATTTGTCTCCAATCAATATACCAAAGGAAATTCAGCTCTGCTCAATAAAATAAGTTTTAAATCGCAGAACACAATTTAAAATTAGTTGTCACAAGGTGGTCAACTTTTTAAAAATAAATGTGAAGAAACATGATTTATTTTATTTTAAATGAAGTGCTACAATCGATATAACTTTCCAAGGTCTGCTTATAAATAATAGGTTGGGACACGCTAAACACATCGTTGCCATTGTGGGTTTGATCCTTTATTCAATATTTCTTAAATTTCAAATGTTGTAAGTTTGTTAAACTAGGCCGAACAAATTTTAGATAGATAATGATTTCTAAACAAAATATAAAATATTATTGTTTTTTTTACAAAGGTAGCAAAGAAATATTTATTTATTGTGTGCAGATTTAATGCCAACATATATTTACTTTGTAGATGGTCATTGCTTGAAAATCTCATCTAGGTTGGTTACACGATTTATGACATCTTTGGTGTTATCTACCGCACTTAACGGAGATGCTAGAATAACATGTACGATTTATAATACATGTGATGTTGCCTACCGCTCCCAGCGGTAATTTTGAAACAGGATTTATACGATTCTCATTTATCTCTATATAATAACTGGATGGACAAGACATCTGTGTCTGAAATTTTCGAGCTGTCGTCTGCACGCCATTGTGTAGGAGAGAAAGAAATTTTCGAGCATATTTTTCTCTTACACACATTCAAGGCAATGTGGAATTTTGACACCATCCCCTAAGTTGTATGAATAAATTAGATACATCAATTTATGTAATAGTTTAATCAAATAAATATGTTAATACAATATTTTAAGAGCATTACTATGTTCGAAACTAGATTTTTTAAATAAGTTTATGTAGGCTAATACATACCATGATTTTGAAAGGCCTTATTTCGTACCAGAATCTTATCTATAGTAGTATTTTTGTAGAATAAAAGACCTTCCTATAGCTTGAATGATCGTTTTAACATAAGGCTAATACGCCAATTTTGTCATTCAAACAAATGTAATCAAGTTGTTAGCTACCATTCCTTATGTTAGTTGAGAGACATAATAATAACTAACTTTAGACTAGCATTGTTATTATATTAACTACTTGTTAGTTGAGAGACATAATAATAACTAACTTTAGACTAGCATTGTTATTATATTAACTACTTGTTAGTTGAGAGACATAATAATAACTAACTTTAGACTAGCATTGCTATTATATTAACGACTTGTTAGTTGAGAGACATAATAATAACTAACTTTAGACTAGCATTGTTATTATATTAACGACTTGTTAGTTGAGATACATAATAATAACTAACTTTAGACTAGCATTGTTATTATATTAAATACTTGTATCGTAACCACATTGTTTCACGCACTAACTACAGATCGCATTGTCTTTTTAGAGATAACTGATAACCTTGGTGTTACCAACCCAACATACATTAACTTCCTTGGTGCAGTACTTATAACATATATATTTATTCAATATTATGTATTTGTTACGGTTAGCTTGATACATTAGATTAATATATATACATAAACATATACACAATGTATAGTAACCAACAGTTCTGATGAATGTGATAAATATTTCATGCCGTCAAATTACTCACAATAACATGTTATTATGTATAATAATCAGGGCTGGTATAAGGTGTGTGCGTCGTGTGCAACCGCATACACAAAAAAGGGGGACAAAATTGCCCAATATAATATTTTGTTTGTTTTTATTTGCGAAAATATAAATATAATTAAAGAAAGTAATTTATAAGTAGAATGCCTATTTCTTAAATTAATATTTACATCCATATCAAACAGAGTATTTTTTAATTTCAAATTAGTGCATTAGAATACACTAACAAATTAAATACATTTTGAAGGCTGTTCGGTGCGACGCACCCATTGAACTCCATTGAATATACTAAGTTTATTGTCAAGTGCCAATTCAAAATAAACCTATATAAACGTGTGGGTGACTTTAAGGATTATACTCACCATACCTACGTCAGTTGCTTCAGCTGAGAGAAGTTGTTCCAAGTTGAAGTTATTTAAAACATATATTTGAGATCAATTTCTTCTCAGGACAGGTTGAAGTAGTGGGGGGGTAGGATGAGATCAACTTGACCTTTGACCTCATTTCAGGTCATTTTGAGTCATTTCAGGTCATTTGAGGTACCGTTATTCCTGTGCTATAAATA
>CABFOW010001490.1:12845-67399 GCA_902141385.1 Timema californicum
TATATATATATACATATATATATTTGTGTGTGTTTGCATGCAATACTGGACTTGGATTAAAATGATAAGTATATACCCTATTGTGTGTTTTTGCGTGTAATACTGGAGACTTGGATTAAGATGTATATCAAATATAAATATATATAATATTAATATAAGTTCAATAATTTATGCAAACATATATATATATATATATATATATACGTATAATTAAAAGAATGGGATGATTCATTTATTCCCAGTCAAATGACGTGATTAGCTCTTGGGTTCCACCAGCAGCATTTGACCAAACATGATCATGAATCAACACAACACAGTGACTGATCCTGCCTCACCTTGTGTTTTTGATTGCGCGATGCAGTTTCTTCAAGGCATAACAATAAGATGCATCATATTGTTGTGTCCAATGCATGAAATCAACAAATAAAACTCGCTTTATGTCCCAAAAAGCGGTGCACATGATCTTCCGCGTTAAATTATTTGCTTGAAATTCTGCTATTCCGGAGATATGGTGTGCCTCCACTCCTGGCGATTAGAAAATAATCACCTTCAGCACTGTATAGAGTGAGAAAAGTCAAAGAACTGTCTAGTCACTTGTTGTTTGTGCAGCTCAGAGAGCATTTTTGGCACCCAGCTTGAGCATAATTTGCGATATTTTAAACACTCTGTCACAATTCCATACAGAACAGTTCTTGAAAATTGTGGAAACACACAAGTGACAAAATTAATAACCATCTGTTCTCACGAATAATATCGTTGATTTTCTGCACCAAATCATCACTAATGACAGATGGATGCCCCCTCCGTGATTCATAATTCAAGTTTTCTCTACCTTCGTTAAACTGTATAACTCATTTCTCCAGCATTCCATCACTCATTTCATTTTCAACATAAACTTTACTAATCTGCCAATGAATATCGGCTGGTTTCACATTTCTTGCATTCAAAAAATGTGTAACAGCCTTATTTCACAGTCGGCGGGCATTCAATTATTTTAAACATTTTAAACTTTCGAATCAAAACGCAAACAAACACTGCTTCTTCCGTAATATTGGTAAATTGATGATCTGTGAAAGTGTACTGTTTTCTATCGATATAAAATATCTATTATTAATTAATTTTAGCTTTCCTATTTTAGTTTAATTATTTTGTTTCAATGTCCGATCACTATAGTTGAAGCTAAAGAGTAGACCTTGGTCATAAAACCAACAAATGAATTACTAAATAGTCATATAGACGTCACTCGTATGATTGGCTGGCTTGATCACGTGACACCCTTCATGTAACGTTCACTTAACGTGAAAGACCGCCCAGGATATATATAGAGTTAAGCTAACTGCAAGTGAATGTTAACTGCATCGTGATCACTTCCATATAAACACACGAGGAGAACCTTAACGATAAGTTATGTTAAGTTGACCTTAAGTGAACGTTAAGTTGATTGTGATCCCGGAATAAACTAATGCTTAAGGGAGCTCAGCGCGCATGCGTGCAGCGATGCCCAAAGCGTTCTTGCAGCCTCATTTGGGAACGATACTTACTTTCCGAACACGCCTCGTATTTAGTGCATATCTTATTATAATTATTATTTAGCACCACGTCTTACTACCCATTCGGGCTATACGCTTAGTGAATATCAGTAAGACTGGACTTAGGTTAAAATTACAACCCTGGCCGTGTTTGTTTTTTCCTTTAAGGCGCCATATGTCAAACTCAAGCAATTTAAAAACTGTATAAATAAAACACACCTCTTAAAACAAAGATGTTAATTTTTCACATTACATTATTGTACTTGAAAAAAAAGTATTATAATGTCTCAAGTTGCTGAACTTAGAAATGGTGATTTAGATTTTTTTTTTAATTATAAAATAAAAAAATGCACATTTTGTTTCAAAATTTGAGAGCCATAATATACATCAACCAAACTCTATTAACGCGAAGAATCAGGGTAGCTCCCGTATATATTTAATTTATAATCTCTAGATCTCTTTGATAAAACATAGAGTAGGGGCCTACTTAAATTATTAGTTTTAGAAACAGTAAAAGTTATTTTGCTTTATTAATCTAGAAACAAAAAAGAAGCTTGGTTATATTTTTAGAAGCTTTTGGTAATTCCACTAGGATACGTATTGTTGCTGTGTTCTACAAATACTGGTACAATTAAGAAAGCTACAAACCTAATTTAACCTTCATCCAAACTACCAATAAAATAAATACTATTGCTAAACTTATAGAACAAATCCCTTTTCTCTTGCCTCTAGTGAGTTTTCTTTGCAAGTGGATGTAAACTAATTTTACGGTTAGAAGCTAGAAGCTAGAAGTTTGCCAAATTTCAAGTTTCTAGCTCATCTGGAAGTGGGTAAACATTAATATCAGTGAGTGAGTCAGCCATGTGGCTTTATGGTTTAATAATAATAATAATAATGGATAGGTAAGAAGGTTTGTTCAATTGTATAATGTAGGTATGTTTTAAAAGGTATTTAAAAATTACACACAAATGATTATAAACAAGAAGATAAATAGCTTTATAATTCAATTAGTATTGTTTTCTCTAAACAATTAAAATGGCTTCTAAAAATATAGCCATTACAGACTCTGCCTTAAACTATTACTAAAGAATGGCCCTGAGCATAGAAATATTCCCGGATATCTCATTAGCGTGCTAACATTAAAGTCTTGGGTCCAACTCCCATGTGCAAGTGTAATATTTAAACTAAATTTAATTTAATTGAAAATCTATTGTAATAAATAAAAACTATCAGACATATCAATTTTCTATTTAAATTAATGCACACTCCGCTACAGGTAAATGCTTACAATTATATATCGATGGGTTCCACTATGACCCTATCATATAAGCTGCCCGATAGTGGCAACAAACAGGGTAAGTTTGCTACCGTTCAGAGAAACGAAGTGTACACATTGAATTAAGTATTCACAAATAAAATACATCAACAATGACACTTGCTTTGAAGGTAGCATCATCTTCAAGAGGAAGTACACCACCACCATCTAAAAGGTTCAAGCTCTTTGGTCTAGGGGTAAAGTGTTTGCCTTACGACCCGATGTTCACGGAGACAAGCCTAGCCGGGGTCAGCGGATTCTTATTGAAATTTAAATATCCACAGTAAAACTTCCTTTGGACTTTAAGTAGAGCCATTGGTTCCATCTTGATTGTGGCATGTAAACGTTGCCATTTTAATTTCTTGAAATTATATTTAGTACACCCTCCAGTTAATCCAGAACCAACATTTCAAGACTGCCTCAATATCTAGTGTTGAATTAAGGATGAATGGAGGTAATTTTAATTAACTCGAGATAATAATTTTGTTTTATGAACACATTTAAAACGAAACATTAATTACAAATTGTTACAATAAACGCATTTAATTTAATTTAATTTATAGCATATACTAGGGTGTGTATTTTGAAAAATCCTGTATCTATTATTTCTCAATTTGACAACAAATATACAAGCAAACATTTTTTGATAAAATGTATTTATCTAATAAATGGAATACTTGTTACTTGTCAAATATTAAAACAAGTCCAGATACTTTATCTCGACTCCTCGGAGATGGAATTCTTTTGATCGTAAAAAAAATTGAATTCTAGATTTTGATAATAATGTCGACGTTTCATGACCTACAGAAACAAAAAAAGAGAGTTGTTTTTGCGCTGCCGTTTGTCTGTATCTCAGCCCAGGGCCGAAACCATTTTACCGATAGGGCTAACACTTGGTATCTGACGTTTTCATAAGGTCTCCATGTGGGTTTATTGAATTATATAACTAAACCCTAAAATTATGTATAGTTTACTAAACGGTAAAGAGAAAAACAAAATCAATTTTCTCGAAGTCCACTCTAACAAATTTTAATATATTTTGTATCCAGGTGCTGTTTAACATTCCAAACAAATTTGCGATTTTAATTTTTTCATGAAAATGACTTTAAGGGTACTTTAGATAAGCCTGAATTTACAATTTTCATTCCATCCCCGCCACTATTTGAGATAATAAATAACCTATAATTGTAGAAATGTAGGCCTATTACTATTAGAGTTAAAAATATTTTATTGAAATATATATTTTACTAGACCAATAATTTCTGAGCTATAAGTAAATATATGTAATTGTTTTTATGAAACTCTTTGAAAATTTGAAATTGATTGTTATGCTGTTTAGAGGACAGAGATTTCAATTTTTTCTCAATGTTTTTGTAACAGCCTGTACTATTTCATTTATGCTCTTTGGATAGGTGTTTCTGCACCAATGTATATTATTTTGTTACATAAATATAACACGTGTATAGTAAATGTCCCTATTTTAAGACAAAAGAGAAAGTCTTTGTGTTGCTCTGTATTATTTAGCATATTTGTTTTTGAATATCTTAAAGTAAAAATCGATATAATTAATATTTTAGCTAACAGTGATTTATATTTCACCTCAAAATATTGACAATGCAACTATGTGGGACGTTGTGTTTTTTTATAACACTTTAAACTTATTTTGGACACGGAATATCCCCTAATAAGTCCGCATTCAATAATTGCTATAATTGTTTTTGTATTTATTATGAAAAATATGAAGCCAAAATAAGTTTAAACAACCGTATAAGCATAACACAAAAACACACAATGAAATAAATTAAGCATGCATTTATGTTAAAAGATTTGCTTGTACTGAACACGAAGGAGAAATAGTTCAGTAAACAGTTGTACATTACTAATACTAGAGCGATAATGAAAACGCGACTTACCAATGGAATCAAGATGTCGCACCACGCTGTCATCAGGGTCAAGATTGTTGTCTGCGTGATACTCTTGGAAACCTTCCCTCAAGGGGTCATTCTAAAACAAAACAACATCGATAGCTCAAAACCCCTTTTTTAATATCACATGTGCTAAGACTTATTTGACATAATTTTGCTTGTACAGTTATGAGTCATAAAACATAGCTTTAAAATAAATATATTTGTTTTATAAATATGAATGGAATTAGTTTATATTAGGGGTGTGAGAAGTACATTTTTTGTATCCGATGCAAAAATGAATTTAATAATCATTACATATGTTTATCCACCGTAATACACTAAATATTTAATTTCAAAAATATGTTTTAAGAAATTTGATTTGAAACTGAAAATAAAGCTATTATTACAAAATGTTGAACCATTTCTACATACTTTAACTTTAATAGTAATGTGCAGAAAAGTAAAACGTGGCAAGAACTAATAGTACCCGAACGGGCAGTAAGACGTGGTGCTAAAACAACAACTGATAGCAAATGTATATTTTAGATATAAATATTTTTCGTCAAAACTTGAAAGTTTTCAAAACTATTTTTTTTACAAAATCAAATAGAAGCCGACGAATATATTTGAAGATAATTCAAAGTTTTTGTATCCCAGCATACCCTTTGTTTATTTTACTATCGCTAGTTTTTAATCATGTTACGACAGGCTAATAACAGAAATATTACTCAACCAAACAAAACTTAACCTTGGTAGACGCATGGAAGGCTAGGTCTTGTTAGTGTGGGCTCTATGTTTAAAAACATATTTTGCCAGTTAAGTTAAAAAGAACTAAACTAATTATTCTATTTGTATTAAATAAATTATAAAATTTACTTACACATTATATTTTTGGTGAATACTGTTGGAATATTCGACAATAATGTCCCCTAATTTTATCAATCGCCTACTTTAACACTTACGTCTATTGAGCTGCATACCCTAGAAAAGGCCACGCACAGTTTATCATGATGATAAACCCTCTTGTACAGATAATTACCAACCCTATTCAAGGGGCATTCTCAACGACTATTAATAAGTAGTTAATAAGGTAATTCAAGTATTACCTTTTTAAATACTTATTAATAGTCGTTGAGAATGCCCCTTTAACTGGGAGCTGCCTCCATCTCGAAATAAAGGCGATGTAAGGGTCTACAAGTGCCAAATATATTGTTTTATACATATAAATGAGTCAGATTTATATCCAATTGTGTCACTGCCAAGAGTATTCTATTTATTAGGGTATATTTAATAGTCAAGTTCCTAATATCATTATAATATTGCTTTTGTTTAGATTTAACTTATCTGGCGGCATTCCCGAGGCTATTCAACCAACTGAGAATTACTGGATAGTTGTATTTTTACCACTCAACCTCACAAATGATCAAGTACACAATAATATGACAATAGATCTCTACTTTTAGAATACGCAATAAATTTAACACTATCATTGCACGAACAAAATATGGCCGTGTTAGAAAAGTTCAAAATATCGGCCGGGCTCCTCCAAATGTTTGGTGAACTATTGAGCCGCGTTTCAATATTTACTTTGGTACTTCTATGACATTTTCATTCAAAATGTGATCATTTTTAAACTCTCCATCACCAAATATTATGAGCCACTCACTGATGTCACGATCAATTGACCGTTCTATTATTGTTAATTTTGAGAATTTTAATTTCCATCCTCAGCTGGGAATGTTTAATGCTGAACTGTCCGAATTCTAGCCTATGATCATTCGTAAGAACTGGTGAATATTACCTGAAGTCAAGCCCCCAACAGTAAAATAATGATTGTGTTTAGTGAATGATTCAAGAGTTATAGTCGAATCATCCATATTAGACGTTCGGCTTCTCTAAATGACGGTTTCATCATTTGATGTGATCCTTATGCTGGAGGCCAATTTTTCTACTAATGGCACAGGTTGTTGGTAAAGTGGGTGGTATGTACGACCGTATTTAGGATGGTTATCAGCCCTCTTCGGTGGCTGCATGATCTAAGGTAGAGATCGGCAACACGCCAATCGTAATTAACTGGCAGATCTAACAACAAATTTCAGTCGATCGCGTAAGAATACTAAATCGTCATGAAATGGTAAGCTTACCTTACATTATTTCACTATGGTACAGCTTATAAGATAGGGCAATAGTGTAATCCGTCAAAGTAAGGGTTTCCGACTCCTGGTCTAAGTCGTCAATCTCGCAAACTGTTGAAGATAGGGATATCGGGGCTCGATCCCGATCGAGTGAACCGAGGATAGTTTTCCTAAGCGGTTTTCCACTCTCTCCCTCCACGCAAATGTGGAGAAGATTTCCTCCGAATTAAACCTTCCGAATCCTTACGACAATCAGAGATTTATACAAACTGTTTGAAGAGGAATTGTTTCCGTAAATGGCATTCATCACAATATGGAAGGCAAGCTTTGATTCTACGTTTCACGTCGATATATGTTGCTTTTTTCTTCCTCATTTATATCAAATATATTATCCTTGGATTTTTTCCGGAAGATTGCTTAAAAGTTTTACTTGAATTAAAAACTTTATAAGTTCTGATATATACATGATCAGTCTGATTTGTACATCTCGGAGGGTGACCTGGTGGTCTAGGGATAGGTTGTCAGACTTCTGTGCTTGTGGTTCGGGGTTAAATCCTCGGTCCTGGCACAGATAATAATAATAATAATAATGCAACTTGGAGAGCTAAATTGTCACAAACAAAACATCCGGGAGTTTAAAATTGTATCTACTGATATCGTCGATTAATCCTATACGAGCAATTTGTCTCCGATAATTGCTGCATCATTCGATGTAGTCTTCATTTTGGAGGTTGATATTTCTAAAAACGGTGCATGTAGTTTGCATAGCAAGTTCTAGGTACGATTGAATTTAAAAGGTTGTATTTCAAGTTTCCCATAGTCAAATCAAAAACACGGCTAGCCGCGTCCTTGTTCATAATAACAAATGCAGTGTCAATATGTTGAATCTACTGTACTTGCTTTCAAGCCATCATCCTATAGCGTTTCAATTAATCTGGGTGAAGCCTCAATTCATACAAAACATTCAATTGTATTATAATAATCGTAACAAAGATTTTAAATAAATAAAAATCCTTCTTATAACTTTTAACTAAACATAAAAATAAATATATTTTCCTAACACTTTTTTAATAACCAATATGAACACGAACCAACAAAGCTACAAAAACAGGTGACTATGTAATAATCTGTAACTATCTATCTTTGAACTTGAGGTTGAAACTTTTATTGTAGTTTCTCCTTGGTTTTGGAGTTCAAATAATATACAAACGAATTAAAATGATTAAATTGTCCAGGGTTTATTTTTTATAAGTCTTAATTTGTAAAAGCTTTAGAGTTCTTAGTGGTTTTGATTAGTTTCTCTTAAACTCCATCAAATTTAAGCTCGCTACCTCATTGGGACAGATATAATATATATCCTTACATACTTACATACACATGTACAGTACTCTACATACACATTTTAAGATTTATTAAAATATATAATTACTTTTGTTCAACCTATACTTGAATATGATCTCGTAGCTCAGAATTCTTTTGTCTCACTTAACTTCCTAACAAACATTTCTATTTATAAATAAAGACACTTTTTTGATATTTATAAATTTACCAAAGCACTGTTTAAATATTTATAATAAAGATAATTTTATTTTTATAGATAATATCAATAATTAAGAAATAAAACTAATAATAAAGTAAAATGTTATCAATATATACCGCAAAAAATATGTTGGTATTTTCCAAAAGTTCCTTCATTTAAAAATTCTACTATATGAACGTGTTAAACGTAAATTTCTCACATATTTGGCACTGTACAACTTATTTGCTCAAACATACATAGATACAATAACTATTATAATATTTAGTAGTAGTTCAAAAACTATTTTAAAAATGTACATAAGCATTAGAATAGTGGCGACAAATTATATAGGTACACTAGTATTTTCTGTTTTACATAATTATGGGAGTATTTTTTCCCCAACATTTTTGTGGGTTTGTAATCCCCCAAATCACCCCTTGGCTATTGATTTAAAAACACGATGTGCGAGACATAGGCTACATCAAAGAGATTGTGCCGTCGTATTGCGCGCCTGTTCCAAAGGTAGAACGCGAATCGGTTTCATTTAATTAATTTATTTCAATTATCTTTACATAACTGACAACGTGCTTAGATTCAATAATTGAGTTTATTGATACACCCACATTCTTCTAGTTTAGTTAGTTTTAGAATACTGGCAATTATTATTATTGTTATTATTTTATCACTGCATCTTACTACCCATTCGGGCTATACGCATAAATAATGTACACGCATTTCCGTGAAGTAAGAATGGGAAACATTTGATGGAAAATACATCCTCAGTAGATCCGACTGGGATTCAAACCACGATTTTCCCGTCATCGGAAGTCCAGTCTATTGCAAGAGTGACGCCTTAGCCCATGCAGCCACCGAAGGGGGCTAGTCAGGCTCTTAATTTATTATTGTTCGTGCTTTTAAACATGGCACGTATTTCGTTTTACAAAGCAGTTCAGATAATTTATTTAGTACGGTTAAGTAAATATATATGGATATCTGCAACATAAACCGTATAATGGTATGAATAAGGTCAATATTAAGTAAATATACGATCATTGTTTTGTGGAGAGGAGATAAAACCACATAGTAGGAAATTATCCCTCATCCGATTGCTCCCAACTGGGGATTGGACCAAAGACACAAGGCACACACTTGGAAAAACATGTTTTATTTGGTGTTAAGTAATATAATATTACAGATTGGTTAAATTTTAACTCAATCAATTTTTTGTTATTTTTCATGGGGAGCTCAGAATTTACAAGTTGAAAATACTTTCTTAAAAATTCAATAAAAATTGAATCACGTTTTATATATTTTAAAAAAATCATCCTGCCACAACTCTTTTAACTTTGTCCAATATTTCAATGATTTATCATTTATTTTGAATACACGCATAAAGTTAATTTATATTAAATCAAGCTACACCTTATATCATATATCTAATTTCCTGATTAATCAGACTTGAGAGCCCATATAATGCCGAATCAACCGGGGTATGCATTTACAGGAATACGTTCACACCAGAAAACGTATCACGTTATTCACTTATTCACTAAACAACAGTGAGTTAGAGATAATTGAGTTTTATTTTTTATTTTAAAATAATTATATACAAATTATGTTGCATTAAAAAATTGTTAAATTGTTTCACTGCTCTAAATTTCACTGTTTTCAAATGAAAACCACAATAGAATGATGTTATGTGACTTATGGTTCTAGCGGTATTAATTATCTAAGTTGTGAGAGTTTTGAAACGCGTCTTCCCAGTTCACCAGCAAACCAATTTACTATTTCACTTAACTTAACTCGTTTATCGGCCTCACAATTCAAACTAGCTCAATCAAACAACCATTCACACGTGCACGTAAATGAAATAATTTAAACTCCAATATTCTTTGAATGATAAAAAAAAAAGATACTCATTTGTCAACCACGTTTTCAAACATACCAACCTTGTTTCATTGGAAACTAATAAACTCATAATTTAATGTCAACAGTCAGAGAATGAATCACGCCCCAAATTGACAATCCGATATATCCATCAATTGAACTAATCAACGACATTGATCATAGCGTATGTTTTGCTAAGCATTTCCTGTCCCGATGAATAGTTACGCTTTGCACTCTAGGAACCGTAGTTTTACTTTTATCGTGAATTTTAAAAGGTTTCTTTTTCTTACCAAACAGGAAATCAATTTTTAAGGATTTACCCTTCTGTCCAAATTTTGAACCGAGAAACTATGGTTCACTCTCAATTGGGTTGGAGTTTTTTCCAATAAAGATTTTCAACCCCTTTTGTTTTTATTTTTATATTAGTACTTTAAACATTGACTTATTATAAGGGTAAGCAATTATGAGCGTAATTTAGAGAACATTTTACCACAATAGTTTGAGGAGGGGATGGAAAAACTACCCAAAGTACACCCAGCCGAAGCTCTACATACCCTAACTCTGATTTTGAAGGGAAATGCTGGTACATTTATTTAAAATTCCCTACGATTAGTTATTTTGATTTTTGAATCGTCTGAACGAGAACATCATAACTAACTCTCTGTAAGAATAGAAATACTCTTCTAATAACTTTAAGGTCAATAATATTTTCCAAATTGAAATTGGGGTTTTGTTGCAAAAGAAGTAGAATTGGGTTCGTAATACCACACTCTATTTCTACTTCGTGCCAATTACGTGTCAATCGTACTGCTCTTGATAGACCTCAAAGCTTTTAAGAGAATCGATGATGGAAAGGGCGGGGTGATTTTATTTTTAACTGAAATGTCGTGCAAAAGGTTAAAATTTGTGGGAAAACGCAATAACCATATAATCTAAGCTCACAAACACGGTACTAGTAAAAATAATTCCGAAAAGGAATTTCACAGAATAGCATCTACTTTATTAAGGCAAATAAATTTTAAAATACGCTTTGTTAGGCTGATATTTATATTTTATTATTGTTGTAGTGTACAAAAAATAAACCTAAGCACTATAAACTATTGTGAATAAAAGTTCTATTTTCTCCATCTTAAAACGACGAAAAGACTATCTATCTATTAGCTAAAAATAAATGTAATTTAATACTTGATGACTGTACAATAAAATTACAACTTCAAAAACTTATGTATCAATATTGCGATGCAAAAAAATAATATAAGATGATTTGTGTATTTAAAAATTTTTCTAGTAAAAATATGCATATATATAGAATGAAAGTTTTTGGAACTTCTTTTTTGTGCGTTGCGTTTTACTATCCTCACGGGATGTCCCCTTATTCACACTAACGAAGTTGGGATGAGAAAGGTAGATTTTAGAGCTACTTTATCCACATTTTCGTAAAGGAGATTCGGTAACTATTCAGGAAAAGTCACTGTTCTTCACCCAGTTGAGTTTTGAACCCAGACGTCATCACAGGTAATTCAGTTTAAGCTGATACTGTTATCTTCATTTGAGTGCCCACAAGTGCATGTAGATTTGTTAATAGGCCACGTATTAAACGTTGTAATGGAAAAAAAAATCATCATTTAAATACTCGAAAATAGCTCCATTAAATATTTGGTGACTTAACCCATTTTTCATTGGAACGTTCGTCACGTGAGTAAATGTGCAAGCTATGTCGTTTCATATACTGGCCACCCCACGCCGTCTAAACGACTTTATCAGAGCCACAAAGTCCTTCATATTGTGGACAGCGGACAAGTAGGGCCAAGCCCGCCAACCGCGCGGGAACATAAATAAATAATACGCGTGCCAACAATGCCAGTTCCACCAACTCACCCATTTGTTTGTCTTCTTTTTATGAGTAGGCGAGTGATATAAGGAAATGAATATAAATACCTATCTTCCCCCTCCAAAAATAGAAAAGTAATTTTAAAAAGAAGAATGGTTTTGAGTATTAACAAAACTATTTTATTTTATTTAGAATAACTAAATTACAATCATTAAAGTAACATTAATTTAGATAAAAAGTTTAAGCAATGATTTAATGTATGAGAAAAATTAAGCTTTCTATAATAATAATTTCACTAAAAATATATCGCACAGTTACCAATATGTAGAAGGTAAATTGGACATGCAGCATCTACAAATAATCTATTCTTATTTCTTATGTTTAGAAAAATCCATATGTATATATATTTTTGTGTGTGTGCATACACATGTATTTATATGTATACATTATTATATATTTATAGTTATGTATACATATTAATTTTTATATACATATATAAATACACTTTTAAATGTTAGTTCAATATTACGAAATTAAATGTATGAATTTTGATGCATTGCTTACGAAACGAGGCCCACGTATAGTTTGATGTGAAGGCAACAACTTTGATGTGTCTGTGTACAAGTAGATGATCATTTTGGAATACATTCTGACCATTGTCCTGAGGCACTGTTCGATTATTGATGTTTAGCAATAATGAGAATTAAAAGCACAAATGTTATAATAAAATCACTGGAGTGAATTAATAAATATATTTTAAAACAATAGAACAATTTATATTAAAATAATAACCTTAAAATTGTCAATAGTATATGGATTAAATAGTCAAAATTTGAGTAAAATGTATATAGAGTTTAAAAAATGATTAAAAATATGTAACATTTAAGAGAATCGAAAGTATTAGTAAATTATATTTCTGTTTGACACTTACGTTGTTTATTGTTTTTAATATCACAATACTGTCAGCTCGTTTTTACTTCCAGGCTAATGAAGGCATTAAATGTCAAAAGATAATACTTTTATGGATGGACAACATAATCGACAGTAATATTTCATTAATTTATTTTTTTAATCTTTATAAACTTTTTAAAAAGTAATAGATTTTATTTTATTAAATATTACATGTCTTTGGTAAATTTTTAAAGTTTATACACAATTTAATCAAGTTTTAACTATATGTTACGCTTGACTACAACTTTATGTTTATGAATTTAAATGTACATTTTTCTATATTTCTATATTTCTATTTTTTAATACATGTTTATTTATACATTCCATTTATTTCACTACAACATTTGTGCTTTTAATTCTAATATTGTCAAACAAAAATAATATCTAGATGCGTTTAAATCTAATGATTACTTTATAGAATAATTAAGAAAACATATACGCTTAAATTTTTATATGACAAAAAAAAAGTTATTTGTGATATTTTATACTAGCAGTTTGACCCATTCTTTGCACGGTTAAACAACACCCAAACTTTCTCAAATTAGAACGTACAACATCTGGATGCCCACTTTTTGATAGTTCCTTGTTGTTGTGAGCTATAGCCAAGGCAATAACCAACCAATCAAGTTAATTATAAATTAAAATAAATTAAATATTTGAGACAAAACATTACCTTGTCCAAAAACTGAGTGCACAAACAAACGCTATCCATTAAAAACACAATATTTGTTTAAGAACGATCATAAACTAAGATAAACGAACTTAATAGACAGACAGCAGTGTGTGAAAGTTTTTATTAACCTCAAAATTGCCCAAATCTGTGGTTGCATGGTCTAATCATTAATTTGTGTATCTCATGTCAGACTGCGCTGCCGGTGAGGGGGAGATCGGGCCTCGAATATCGGTTTGGTGTACTGAGAAGGAATTATCATATACAGGGTGTTTCAGTGAAATCGTCACCTGTGATGTGATTCGCAACACGCATGGGATATTTGAACGGGTGTGGCAGAATCTCGTACACTGATGTCAAGCTTGCATTGGGGTTGTTGGTCGTCATTTTGAGCAACTGTTGTGAGGTACGTAATGGTAGGTTTCCTCCGGTTTGTTAATGATATGGTATACTGTACAGTACTACCTGTGTGTAATGTTACAAATAAATGTAAGTAAATTACATGTAATGATTAGCTGTAAATAAGCTGGACATCAGTAACGGTGTTAGACATGTATTGGCCCATTTCCTTCTTAGCTGTCTAGCTTCGCAGACCACACTTTACCTATCTCAAAATGTTCGATATAGCATCCCCTATGTCCTGTTTAATTTTTGCACGCTTCCACTGAAACACCCTGTATAATACTCACATGCGGGTACATTTCCTCTAAATATACACTATTCTTATCACTATTACAATAGCATAATTAATTTATACGTATGAACCAAACTGATACTAAGATTCATGATTTTAAAAAAATGGTACGGTGCACCGCACAGACTTTCTCCTTCTTTTATCTTAAAATATTAATTTAATAAAAACTTGTAAGATTTGTGAAACCAGATAATACGAAATAATAGGTATATACATTGTTGTAGAAACACCACATCAAAGATCATAAATTAAATTATATACATTGTTACTTTCTCTATGGCATTGGGAACTATGAACACTGTTAAAGAGAAATTGAGAAAAGAGAAAATCCTTCTCCACCAAAGAGCATACGAATCAAATTAATTGAATTAAAAAGTGTATATTTTGCTTATAGCTCAGAAACTGTTGGTTTTATTAAATGTATTTTAAAAAAAATTGTTATCTTTGATAGTACTACAACTTCACAATAATATATTTCGGATATCAAATAGTTGCGGATAAATGATAGAAATTGGAAAATTTCCCATATGTTAAGTGCCCTCAGAGTCATTTTTATGAAAAAATGAAAATTGCCATATTGTTTATAATGATAAACAGTGTTTATCTATAAAGTTTAATATAAATAGTTAAAGCAAATTTCGATATATATTTTTTCTCTTTTTGCCCTTCAGTAAACAATCTTAATTTTATTGTTAGGTATCTAATTCCAAAAATCCCTTGAGAGGGGGGACCTTATTAAAACCCCAGATACCAATATTTAGCTCAATCCGTAAAATAGATTTAGCTCTAGTCCGAGGTACAAACAGACAAACGGCATGGCAAAAACAGCCTTTTTTGGTTTCGCAGGGGTCAAGAAACGTTGACATTTCTCAAAATCTTGAGATTTTGATGGTCACAGTACTTCTCTCTATGAGGAGTCAAGAGAAAGTAAAAATGAATCTAAATGCTCAATTTATTTAATTTTCATTCTTATTACTTTTGGAACGTCCGAGTCGTTGAGAGATAGCCTAAATATTTATACACCTTGGCTCGATTTCATTTTTACCTCGAGACAACCTAGATTTTACACTAGGAGGAAGTTAAGTATCATCATCCTTTCGAGGATGAACCAATCAAAGAACACCAGATAAAGAGGGTTCATTTTGAGTAAATCAAACACTAGCAGGAAATAAAGTGATAAATCGTTAGGAAAAAGGCAACTTTAAGTGCACTTTGAGAAAATAGCCCCTTGACTTCTCGGTTAAGTGTAACACCACTAATAACATTCTGTTAGTCTGTCCTATGTTTAAGTTATTTTGAAAATCAATTGCTGATATAAATATATATTTATAAATAGAACTAAATGTAATTATTTTAAATGATGGATTAAAGGTTTCAAATATGAATTACTACTTTATATGTGATTTAATCATTTCAAAATACAATAAATTATAGTGTATATCCCCAGTATTTATATACATTTAAATTACATTTCTTGAGAAATACTAGCAATTAAACTAAAGTTGTTGTAACACTCTTTGGTGGCCGCACTGTCTAGGTTATCACTCTCGAAATAGACTGAGATGCCAATCGATAGTAGATCGGTGTTTGAGTCTCGGTTAGGTGTATTGAGGGTGGTTTTTCCAAAATAATTGTCCACTCTTCCTCCACATAAATGTGGGTACACTAACTCTAAATTCAACCTAACTAAACCCTAGCTTAATAGAGTAATTAGTATAAGCCGAACGGATAGTAAGACGCGGTGCTGAAAAAAGCATTATAAACATTATTTATATAATAGTTTTTTAAAGTAAAATATTTGATGAGGTCTAAGGCTCTTGCTTGTACAAGATTTTTAAATGAAATTTAAACAATTTTTTACTAGTTTTACTTATCTAGAGACTGAAGGGAAAAATAAAAACGTTTATTATATTTCAATTTTAGCTTTTGTTCATGTAATACATCCCTACAATTTTGTATTTATGTACACACCATATTACTATTTATCTGGGCTATCCGCATATTTATAGTAATGGGGTGAATGTGAGGAAGGAAGAAATTCAGAGGAAGTGTACCCGCATTTGTGTAGAGATGAATGGGAAACCATTTAGGAAAAATATAACTTAGTACACCAGGTCAGTACCTAAACCTCACCCGCATCGCTGATCGTTTTCTCTAACGCGTCACTCTCAAATATGACTAAATTGCCGGTGACCGGGAGATCGGGGTTCGAATATCAAGAGTGTTTTTTCCTAAATGGTTTCACACTCTGCTTCCTCGCAGGTGCTAGTGAATTTCCTCTAAAATTTTAACTACCTTATTTATGAAAAATGAAACCTGGACATGGGAATCGAACCTGGGACCTTTGGATTAGTACGCCAATGATCTTACCACTCAGCTATCCAGGATTTATCCCGTGCCTATGGTCATTCTTCACTCATATTTTAAGGCAAAGTTTATGATGGACTTGCGGAAATCGTCGGCTACAAATGTGTGATTTTATTCATATCCTAATTTTCTAGGGTATGGGTACAGTCCTAACGGGTACTAAGACGTGGTAGAAAAAAACAGCTAAAAATCTTAAATCTTTGAGTCTTCCACCAGCAGAAAATCAGATAATACAAGACTGACGCATTTGCCGACGTACTCACTTGCAAGACTTCAAAATAAGACCTTGTTCGTTTTTTCTTACACTGTTTGAGAATATTTAATAATATTAATATGATTATTTTGAAAATTTCAATATACTGTTCTTTTCAATAATATTAAAATAGGAATAATTGCTGGGTTACATTTTTTTAGTTATGCTCCTAAATAAACAATGTTTTATTTGCATGGCCCCTTTAAAAGGTTATCGCAGTCCTCGTTACAATAGTATCTAACGAATTGAAACAATTTCATTTTACGGCGCTTGGAAAAAAACAAACTCATTTTCATATAGCTCCTTTAAAATTTAGATACAATGCGCTCTGCAATCATGTTGAGTAAATTGCCGGATCTGTAAATCTCGCGGCGTTTGTGAAGGAATGAATTTTATTTAATCCTTTTCATTTCTTTGATTCATTGTCTAGCTATACTGGGAGGGAGTTATCTTCAATGAACACATATACATTTTACTCCATAGTATTTATAGTTTTTATAACTTTGAATTATTTCTTCAGTAGTATGCATTTTTAAACTTTTTTTTACTTACAATTATTTTTGCTTCTTTAATATTTTTAACGAAAACACATATGTTTAATTTACTGTTTTATGTATGTTTTTTATTAATTAATTAAGAGTAAGTAAAAATATCTCCTCATAATACTGACCACAATAGTCATGTTTATGTCCCAATGTAATTTTTGTTTATGTCCTTTTTTAAATAACAGGGTTTGTTATATTTTTGATCTATTTAATGATAACACGGGAGTGAGTTAGAATAGGATTGACAACTCAACTTAGCATAAAATAGTACACTTACACACACGAGTGGACACGTGGACTAAATGTCAGGCTCAATTAATTTGATTTGCTGGTGGCGGAAATTTTGGAGCTACAAACTTGGTTGGGTGTACTGCGAGTGGTTTTCCTATTATTTCTATATACAAATGCGATTACATTTAATCAATTATAACTTACTAATCACTACACAATTAGTGTAGTTAATTATCTCGAACAGTTACTGTACATATACAGAAGCATATGAGGAGAATAAAGATAGTACTAAATATTACACTACTCCACAAAATACCAAATTATAATAGAACAAGTCAATAATCAATTCATTGAATTCATAGAAGCTAGCCAAAGTCCCTAGTCCTGTATTTGACCTATTTTAAAATGAAGCAATTCACATTTGTTAAATAGGTATATATGGATGGAACAACTAATTATTGTTTGTTTCTATTGTTTAGCAGGTCTAGCTAGTCCTATTGAAATGAAACATAATACCATATAAATTTGAACAGAGATTATTTAATTAAATCTGTTAGTTTTCAACAGATGTACTGTAATTACAGGAAACACAAAACCAATCTAATAGTCTAAAACCGAAATACATGGCAACGTTTGTCGTTCATTTATGTACAGTACATGAGAGTGGGATTACTGGTCACTTGTTGAACAAGTACAGAACTTAACAGAGCTAGAGTCAAACATATTGTTGTTTAATTTCTACACATTCTTGCTGTCGTTTTAAACAATTGTTTTTATGGCAAGGAGTTGTTCATTACAATAGTGACAACATCTAACATTCATGAAATGAGGAAGGACTACAGTAATGTCTGTACTTTCTAAGCATTCGAGAAGTAAACTCAACTAGATTTAATATTCTAATAACATTTAAAATATTACGAGCTATCAGTTCATTTAAACCAATTGCTCTAAATCTAGGGCAAAATAAAATTTCAATTTCAATATAAATTTCAATATAACGGACTTAAAAATACTAAGAGAAAAGAAATACTGTGGGACACTGTGGGTCATGAGCTGATTTTTAAGAGGAACCACAATTTCTTTTTTACTAAAAGTGAGAAATTTGTAATTATTTGAAAATAGAAAATCATGAAGGAATGGGAAAACGAAAAATATTTAAACAGGAAATTTATAAGGTGATAGCACGAATATAAATCAAATTTTCGAAACTCTGCAATTATGGTCGAACTTTTACAACTGAATATGTGTCGCATCGACATGGACGTCAATGCCATCATCAACAAAAACCGGAAACAAGTGCACCCTTCGCACATTCCTCGTTATGAGAAATAGATTAGTTCTTTGTACAAGTATATTCAATAAGAGATTTTTAAAAATATTATTAAAAAATTATTCTAAAACCCCTCTCCCATATCTATTAAAGGTAGGTGGGTTGTGGACGTTTGTTTTTCTAAAATTCCTTTCACAATTATAAATATTTGGTAAGCACCTACTTTGGTATGTAGTGCTTAGAGTCACTTCTTTATTTTAATATTAGTGGTGAATAAGTAGTGAAATGTACTCTCTTCTGTGGTCCCATGGTCTAAGGAGTCACTTTCGCAATATACTTGAAGGCCGATGACAGGGTTTGAATTATTGCTTGGGTGAACTGAGGAAGGTTTTTACTAAATGTTTTTCTACAATCGCTCCATGAAAATACTGGTACACTTTCACAAATTCATCCTTTATCATTGTAACGTGTCAAACATGACTATCAAGCAGTTTGACTCGTACAATCGAACAAACGATTACATTGGTGGAAATCTATCATAACTAGTTCTAATTTGTTCCTATCATATGTGGCAGAGATAGACTTACTGTAATATCAGCGGACGCCCTGCTTGACGACACCCCAACCAATTGTCCCAGCGAACGAAGTACATCGGCCGTGGAAGACAACACGAGCTTACTTCTAATTCACGGGCCGGTGGAAGAAGAAATGAGCGAGGGATCGTTTGAGGCGAGGCCAGCTGGACAGCAATCGCGCAAAGTCCAGTGGCGCCATATGGAAACCCCCACTCCACTTAATGCACTCGAAATAATCACAGCCAATTCATCAAGACCCATTGGTATACATACACACACGAGTCGGTCCTTAGTTCATGTTACCTATATTGTAATCACCACTCGTCGGAGACACTGCTGCCAGAGATACTCTCTTCGTTACTCTAGGCTTAGTAGAGAAGACAGCGACGATTGTGGCGTCCGTCTCACCTTCTTGCCGCAGATCGAGCTATGGAGCTTAGCATGAGTATCGAAATACATAATTGCTATTGGCACTGTGCCCTTAAGGCGTTTTCCTTTTCTATGAATGTAGCTGTAGAATATTTCATGTAGATCGTCTGTAAGACTATGTTTTTTTGTAGGTAACTCTAATCTGTTTTCCTATGTTATTGTGGCATAGTTGATCCTATGTAAATGTCCATATGAATTTATTAACTGTAGGTAACTCTTGTCTGTTTCCCTATGCTCTTATGGCATAGTCTATTTAGTTGAGCTATGTGTATGTCAATTGTTTTTACTTTTGCCTATGCACATAATGCATAGTTTATTATAGTGCGCAATGCATTATATCCTTCTACGTTTATTAGACTAGGTCGCAAATATTGGGGTCATGAACAGACGTCTTAGACTGTTTGACCATGTTATGGTTATAGAATAGCGTAGGATGAAATAATGGAAATTGCCAGGCTATCTTTTGTTTTGTTTCACGACCTGAGTCCCCTGTTTCACACCTGTCATGCAGGTGTCTAAGGCTGTACTGATTTGAGGTACGCAACTTGTGGATGGGCTACTTGTTCTGAGGAGTGGCTCGCAGGGCTATGAGGTGCCTATAGAAGTGATCAAGTTGATCTCATTAATGAGTAATGTTATTATCCCCGTTGCAGGCTAACTTAATAGTTTATACTATTGATTGCACTGGCAGTACTATTTAAAAAACGTCCGGCCATATTCGTAATTGCTTCTAGATGCCTGGTGATTAGCCACTAACTAGATTTAAAAGATTGGTTGCTCATCAAGGAACATATTTCACTGTAATGTCTGACTCTCGCTATTTAGCTAATGTAAATTTCTAACCTTTTAGCTCCTTAAAACTAGGACTAAGATTATGAGGTTATCTAGGTATTGAATGTCATGTAATGTCGAAGTAAGCCAGAGTGGCATAAAGAATAAATAGGTTATTCTAGTCAATACTGTTTCTAAGTTACAATGACCTAGAGTAATTTTATATTGCCCTATTGGGAGTATTAGCTGCGGTCCTTTGTTAACGAGTTACGAGTACCAGTGTCTACACTAATGACCTAAGAGTGCCGGTTGTAGGGTGTTCCTAGGTGCTTATCACCTGTTATAGAGGTACTTCACACCAATAGTAATCAATTTTACTAATCATACTTAATTATAATTTTTTCTAATCATAATTAATAGATGGTTTGAATATTTACAACTTATATTTCCATGTACATTTTTTCTTGTTTCTTAAATAATAAGCTTACTTTATTAATCATGTATGTTATTCCTGTAATGCACCTATATTCTATTATGTTGTAAATAAGTACGGTAGTTGTGTGCATCATCACTAACACATTAGTAAAATTAGTACATCCGCGAATAACCATAATGAGTAGTAAAACACGGTGACAAAAAAAATACATTTCAAACTAACTAAACTATTTCCTATTAAATTAAATAAAAAACAAAGGAACTAATACCTATATATTGGCATAAGTTCTGATGCTAGGACCGTTTATCAAAGAATTGAACTACATACTCTCTGGAAAGAAAGGAGGATCATGAATTCTAAGGAAACACACTGACAGCCATTCACCTGGAAAAAGTATGAAAAAACCCAACTCTGGGTAGGCAAAACCTCATAATATACAGTATTGTGATTTACCCACAGATTGTCATGTGATTCAGGTGTTTAAATCAATCAACCACAGTACAATATTCATAGGAAGAACCTTGTATGAAGTTACTAGAACTACTTTCAAGTTAAATCAACCAACAACAATACAATTTTCATAGGAAGAATCTTATATGAAATTACTAGATACTTTCGCGTTAAATCAGTGATAAGAACATAGTAAAATGTTATCAACTATGGTTGAATTTTATAACACCTTATTCCTACCTACATACTACTCTAGCCTTGCCGGCTGTTAATGAAACAGTTCCAGCTTTAACGCACTGTTCCACGAATAGAAATCGGTATCATAGACCGCGCGTCACAGGAAACGCTTTTGATTGGTTGGAGGGAGATGCGGCGGCTGGGTTCGTGTGTTAGTAAAATGTGTACACGGCTGACCGCTTACACCCTAACAGTCCTGATCCAGGGGTTGGAGGTTTTTTTTAATGTCACGGGGATAAAAAGTGTCAAATAGGGACAGAGGAGATCCAACCTGACAATGGTCTCGTGGTATTACCCGTAAGTCTCGCGATAAACTGGATTTCTGGTGACAGACATACACATTTTCAATATTGCCTATTCTAAAATATTTCATCCCTTGGTTTTATTTATAATTAATAAAATATATGAAAAATAATAAGACTACGTTAATATAACTGATCGTTGAAAAATATGATATTTTAGGTTTTATAATTTCCTAATTAATTTTCCACTAATTTTGATAAATTTATTGTTATTCAAGATTGAAGAATATTTTACTGGATTGAACAATATAGAGATAAAATTTGTGAGAAAAGGCACAATTCTAGCTAGACGTAACACAAGAGATGAACACTAATGATAACTGATTGAAACAAAACTATAATCAGTTACAAGGAGTTGTAACTATAGTTTGAATCAATGTGCCCCTCCTGGCCTTGTCCAACCCTTTTATAACCTAGTCTGTGCCGTGACTCAGCGCTCCCAGCCATCCTGCCATTCATCACAAAGTTTGAATTTGAACCAATGAGGGACCCGTGTTTTTCAAAACCAGAAGAAATTTACCGAAGATATTTATCCCTCACTAGCTTCTTGTTAGCCTGTCGATAGGGGCCATGATGCACTTCGAAAAATTTTCGGGCGGGAAATATCAATTTACCACGAGAACGGGACGGAAAACGGGGAAAATTCAAAATTAATTTTTCATTTTAGACTTATATTTATTTATCAGATTTATAGTTGAAGTTTAAAGTTAGCCTTCCTATTCATTACAATAAAATTAAAATAATTTGATGATAAAAATACAATCTCAGGGAAATTTGATCCCTACTAATGTCGGTACAAGAGATAAAAAAAAACTTATTAGGTTGCAATTTAGAGGTAGGAACAATAAATTGAAATTTTGCAATCTTGGATAAATCTTTAAAGGAAATAAATATACACAAAATTGATATGTATATAGATATATATATATATATATATATATTGTAAATTTTCCAAATAAGAATTAAATAATATCTTATCCAACAAGTGTTGGGTAATGTTTTGATGTACTGTAAGGTAAAATAAAAACCCTAGATATATTGCAACTATTATAATTCTGTATTTTTAACCAACCGTTTTTGGTATAAATATAAATAAATTCTAAATATAGATTTTAAAACTGACTATAAAAGGTCTTAAATACAAAATTCATGGCGTGAATTTTAATAACGATTACAGGGTGATTAAGGTTCAAATTTAGGTTGGTTGTACTGAGGGTTTTACACTCTCCCTTCACGCAA
Organism: Timema californicum; assembly: GCA_902141385.1. Classification (NCBI taxonomy): domain Eukaryota; kingdom Metazoa; phylum Arthropoda; class Insecta; order Phasmatodea; family Timematidae; genus Timema; species Timema californicum. The sequence goes on from CABFOW010001490.1 coordinate 36,389, forward strand.
ATATGGGTATATTTCCTCTAAATATAAATTTCCTCGTCCCTAAAACTATAATCGTAACTAGTATATAAGCGTATAACCGGAACGGGTAATAAGACGTGGTACTCAACACATCCTAATATCTTGCATCGTGTTGAATACTATTGATTCAGATAATTATTACATCTGATTTGGAAGTAATTGCTAACCCTTCTCAATGCAATGCTGTCCAGCTTTAGTGTCTCAAAAGGTATTTTAAAACCATACAAGCAAGAAGGAAACAAATCTTATTATCAACTTTATCTTCTCGGATCTTTGCAAAATTTAATATGCGAGTATTTATGTATTTATAAAACATTGTTAGTGTTTAAAAGTGTACTTATTCAACTTAATTGTCTACAAATTACTATATAAAAACCAAGCAAACCAAGATAATATGACCTAGCATTCCAAAATGACAAAAAAGCAACCAATAAACAAAGAATGGCCAGTAAAAAAAACCGTTTGCAGAACGAGGGGATCATGAACATAGTGCACATGAGCATTGTTTGTGTGATGCACTGAAAAAAATGACATATCATCAAAATATGGGCCTTGCTTACTAGGAAATGCAATAAACAAGTGTGGTAGGAATCTTCAAAAAAACCGAGAGCATTGTTTTTGCGGTAAAGATTTTTACAATTTTTATATATAATCAGTATTACTCCATAGGCATTGATATAATCTATTAAACGTTAAGCCCATAACTGCATTTAGCATATTTGACGTGTGATTAAGTGAAAGTTGTTTTAGTGACTTATGTAACTGTAAAAAAAAGTTTTCCTATCAAATTCGGACTGAAACTGTTTATCAGCACCGCCAAACACTTTAGGTCTCTTCTATCTCAGTCCCGGCAAAGATTTATCTGATTACCAAACCATTCCTTCACCTCTGACAAGACATCTTGTGAATGTGAGGAATGCCAGGCCACCACCGTGGTTCGGATTCCACGTTAAACTGTAGGTCCTTCATTTCATATCACAATCACCCTACCATTACACATTAGCGTAAGTGCGTATAACCCGAACGGGTAGTAAGACGCGGTGCTAATAATAATAATAATAATAATAATAATAATAATAATTCTATCTCAGTCATGCGGATATAATGAATTGAAACTGATGTTATTTCCCTTTGTCATATAAAAAAACTATTATAATCGTAAACTTATTTTGCTTCGAGATTGTGATTGTTGATAATGTTAAATGAATCCCCAATCTAAAAGAAAAGTGGACAACAATTATTTATCTCCGTATGTCAGATTGTATCTGGGGCTAGAGCTTAAAAAGATTTATTACATTTTGTTCTAACTTCTACAATGAAAGGTAATTTTATGATAAAAGTTTTTTTTTTGCAAATTTAGAGCTTTTTGAAAATGGGGTTTCAGTAAATTATTCATTTTTAACTTTTCCTCATAAAAATAAACACATCATTTTGTTAATCAAAATAAAAACTGAATATATATATATATATATATATATATAAATTCCATCTTAAATGGTTAACATGATTTTTCAATTTCAAAAATAAAAATAGTCATTTTATACTACCCTAAAATTATGGTTATTTGTAAAAATAAAACGTATTCTTATATAGCATTAAAAACTACAGCCATGTACCCATTTTGGACTCGATATTAAAGACCAATTTTGAGAGATTTTAAACTTTCTGTAACTTGGTGTAAGAAAATATCCCCTTAATTAAAATTAATGTATTTAAGAAATGATTCAAAATAGTTCCCCGATACCAGTTTAAAACCAAATCGTTAGAGATATTTTCATAAAAATTCTAATTTTACAAATATCAGTAATCAGTAAACTACTAGAAAAGATTTCTTTTAGAAAAATCAAAATATATAATTATTTATAATGTAAAACAGTTAACAGATACCCATTTTGAACGAAATTACTAAAGTCTTTTTTAAAAATATTCAAGTTATAAAGTAATAATTAAACTACCCTTAAAACAAATTTTCACTCAAGCGACAAGTATGCAGTGTTATTGGTAATTTAAAACCCTCACAGGATACCCATTTGAAACAAAATCGTTAGAGGTATTTCTAAAATATTTCTTAAAAAACAAAAAAATCAGTCATCAGTAAATTATCCATAAACGAGCTTTTACTTCAAAAACAAGCTTACAATATTATTTATCATAACATACAATCCTCAGACATATCTTTTAAACAAAATCATGATAGCCATTTGACAATGTATCGAATTTTCAACACTTTACCATTAATAAACCACAGTTAAACCACAGTTCAGTTTTGTTCATGTCAAACAAATCCTAAATATGAATTTCAAACAACATTGTTATGGCCATTTTTGAAAAATTGGAATTTAATAAATCACTCATCAATAAACTAGTCTTAATTTAAGGTTAAAAATAAAATAGTCCCGAAATATATTTACCAAAATTGAACAAAATTCATCAAACTGTTTTGTATTTGTGGCCAGTGACAGACTGACCGACCAACGGACAGACAGATGTAGAGACAGACAGAATTGTAAAATAAACATATTTGGGTTCAGGATCACATGAAACGTAGAGATTTATCATACTCTCGAAATAGATTTTTTTTCATAAGTACCAAGCACATTACTTTCTTTAGATCTGTTCTTCCCAACCTTTTTCATCTGACGCCCCCCTTTGTAGATCATCAAATTTCCACGTGACCCCAGCCCTCACTCCTCCCCCACTATTTTTTGGAATAGTTATGATAAAATCTCTAAAACTTTTTACTTTGTTTTCACTTCTTTATTTTATATCAAAATCAATGTAAAACTGACAGTGTAATGGTAAAAAAAAATTAGCGTGATGGTTGGCAGTGTTTTGTTTTCATCAGTTGTCGAATATTGGATTTGATGTCTGACAGAGCACACCGAAATCAAGTCGACGACGTTGTTTGGTTATTCTGAGAGTCAGAGTTGAAGACTCGGTGGTGTTGCACGTAGCCACTGAGGTAGTTTAGTGGAGGGTAGAGATAATAGATAATTGGGGGGGGGGGCAAATATGAGTATTGCGCGTTTGAAAATAAACATATGCATACATACAAGCGTCCTACATTCTGTTGGTCCCTTAATCTGGTAGACAATGTTGCCAATACTGCAAGAGAAAAATAACTTTCTTACTTTGAAAAAGAGATTAAAAGAAATCATGTCTTCAGTTCTTAGCTGATTTTTAACGTTATTTACTAAGTGCTTCATGCCCCGCCCAAGTCGGTGAAACCCCCAAGTTGGGAACCATTGCTTTAGATAATTATGAGAAAGTATAAACACTGTATTCTTGTTTTGCAGATAGTAATTTATTAATGGTGGATTACTGATAACAAATCTTTGAAAATGTTGTTCTCAGCTATGAGAAAGTATGCACGCTTTTATTATTGTATTAATTTGTTGAACACAGGGTTATTATAGTAATATCAAGAGCAAGGTATATTTATTGCTTTCTCACTAGCGTGTAAAAGTGGTTGAAAAAAAATCACGTGTAAAGTTTATTGGTATTAAAATAGTATAAGACTTTTATTACTCTTTAAAAGTTTAAATGTTTTCGCGTTCTTTACTCTGTCAATTAGCTAACTCCCCATTTTACCTTTTTATTGATTTTTTGTGTTGAAAATTAAATAATCATGGCACAGTCTTCGGAAGAAATATTTATAAGCTCCAATTAGCCAATTGTTTCAGAGTGTGTGAACATGGTTTTGCTAAGTGCATTTTCTTGTAAAGATCACCCATTTAAAATTTATTACAATTTACTACGAAGGCTATTTTGGTTTAAAATCAATGCATTGTGGTACGATAACTAAGGGCAGCTCCAAACTATTTTATAATTGTATGAAAATATGAACAACCAAAGAGCTATTTAAGTTAACTTAAATAACATCTTGAATTGATCCAGTTTATCTTAGACTTGAAGTCGATTATTTAGATGCACTCGGATTGGTAGGAATGTGGGTTAAGGTGTCAATCTCTTTGGGTCAAACTTTCTAAGTACAAGAAAATAAGGTTCAAATCCCAGCCGGGTCTAATAAGTGTAATTTTCCTAATTGTGTGTTCACGATTAACCTAACGTTCACGTAACGTAAAGAAACATAGGGTGTGACAGGGATTCACGTAAATTAACGTAACAACTTTAGAAAAACAAAGAAATTGAATTTAGCCATTTTTGGAAACAAATTTCTCACTAAAATGGAATTCAAGAATTTAAGGCTGATTAGGCATAAATTATATTTTTTTATCACCTCGTACTACTACCTATTCAGGTTGGTTTTACGCATATACTGTATATGATAATTACTTTAATGGGGTCAGAATTAGAACGGAATCTTTTTAGAGGTAGTCTACCCGCATTTTCGTGAAAGGGGAATATGAAACCATTAAGGGAAAACAACTATCATTAGATCCGACCATGATTTTAACCCAAATCTCCCCATCATCAGCAGACCAGTCTAACACTAGAGTGATACCTTAGACCAGGGATGTTCAAACTTAATTACAGAAGAGCCTAGTTAAAAAAATAATATTATGCGGGACAAAGATTTGTATGAATTAAGTTTTCTTCAAATCTCATTTAAAAAAATTATAAGCACACATAATATACTGATATGAATAGGTTTAATACATTTATAATGTATACACCTTAGTGGCTTTGTATATTTTTAAGTTCGTTCAGAAGATTTATAACATAGGGCGTGAGATGAGTGAAACTGTGAATAAGCTTACAGAATATTTTTTAAATCTGGGTTAAACTGTGAGATGATTCTCAAGAAAGAAGACAGATGCACAACAGTAAGTCAATTTATAAGATCACGTCTCCTAAGCTACAGGGTTGAAAATAACTGTTGGAATAAATATGAGGATGCAAACCATGCCATGTACTTTTAGATATGATTTACCAAATTTGTAAATGTTGAATTTGGCATGGTTTTATAAAAATACATTTTGTTGTGTTCTAAAAAGCCTGCTTCACAACGTAACACATTTACATTATTTATACCGCGACCAGTATTTGCCCCCCTGGGACGTGGTTTGTCCATACCCGCCTTAGACTGTTCGTCCACTGAAATGGGTAGGCTTCATGTAATTACAATAAAAGTTAACTGAAATTATAGAATAGGAGCTACATGGTTTAAGTGTTTGCGAAACGTGGACAAACTAATTATACAGAATAAGTAATCTGCATAACAATTCTGCAAACACATAAAGTATTCACGTTGCTTGCAATATGATTGACTAGCAGGTACACGTAGCACCATTTACTTAACGATGACATTTTCTAGACAATTTTGAGATTGAGATAATGTTAAGTTATCTGCATCTGGATGGATTCCATTTCAAAGTATGAGGACAACCTTTACGTATCGTTACATTATTAGTTTTATCATGATCCCACATAAACAATTCTTCTCTCACGCCATGTCTTACCTGACCACATAAGCGTAATTAAATTCAGGTGGATAAGACGATTATTAAGATGCAGTGTACCAAATCTTTAAAAAAATAGAACCATTTAGTCACGAATGCCAGCTTCATACAACACTAAATTATGGACAGTGAAGGGTCAAAATAACTTTATATGGTAATAATTATCTTTAGAGATGATATTATTACTAGCATATAGCTCGAACGGGTAGTAAAACACAGTGCTAAAAATTTTTTATTGTTGATATACCACCACGTGTTCAGGTTATACGTAGAGATGGTATTACTTGAACATTAACGCCTCTAATGAGTTTTGCCAAACGGTTATCAACGGTGGGTCATAATTGTCTTTTGTAGCACCCATAGCGAAATTTTGTGTTCACAATCCTGTTCTTTAAGAATGTCACCTAGTGGAGAATTAAGACGGTTACAGACGTTTAGGGATCCCGTTTTATTTAAAAAGTCATTTGATGTTTTTAATGTAGTTTTCAACAAAATATAGGCTAATATATCAGCCGGTTTGTGAACAATTAAAAATTTTAAGTTTAAGGCTTACAAAAACTCAACGAACTTTTACACAAAGATTTGTTCTTATAATATTAAAGCAAAAGGTTATAAACCTAGAGCTAGCCTCCCTATTTAAAATAATGCCATTCTTTGATAGGCTTACAAGATACAATTTTAAAATGGTGTGAGATTGTTTTAAAGTTTTTATCTATTTTATCCCACAGTCTTTAAACAATTTAAACTTGAATTTTTAACTTTTTAACTGTTCAGAACTTCCACCTGCATTTTGGTTAAAACAATAATTAAAAACATCAAGCTAATATTATTAATATAATTTTAAATATGTCTATACTATCTATAAAAAGTGAAATCTGCAGATCACATGACTTTATACGTATGAATACGTGAAAGTAGATTTTGGAACTTTTTTATCTATCAGAATTCACATTTTATCGCTGAGAGCTGCTCATCCAATAGCAATTTCTCTCGCAGTGAACCTTAAACTCTGCCCTAAATCAAAGTCACTTTACGTTTACCTACTTTTCCCATTTCACCCTCTCACCAATTTGACAAGATGAATTACATCGCAACTTTCCCTCACTCTCGCGTCATCAAATAGTCCCATTTTTTATAGGAAAAGCCTTATCCGTCTGGGACATGTTTGCACTAACGGGGTAGGGATGAGTGAGTTATAATTTGGCCTGAGTATATCCAAATTGGTCACGGGTGAGTAATTAGAAAATAATACCCTCAGAATATACAGGTGGTACTCGAACTCTAACTTCCCGTCAGTAGAAAAGTAGACTAGATGAGCTTGACGTTTACAGTGCGTGTCCACTTATGTGGGTTTAAAGTGAATAGCCTTTTTGACAAAAAGGACTCTTAAAAATAAAAAATATAACATTATACGTCAAACCACATCAAGGGTCTAATGGTCTAGGACGTCACTCTTGAACTGCACTAGAGTGATGATGATGGGGAGATTGGGGTTCGAATCCCAGTCAACTGTACAGAGGTTTCAATCCTAAATAATATCCCATCCTCCCCTCACACAAATGTGGACATATTTCTCATCCCTAAACCAACAGTGTAAATATTACAAAATCCCAAACAAGTGGCAAGACGTAAATCACACAAACAACCCCAAAAAACATGATATGGCAACAAAAGAGATCATGCGTACAACAAACTGTTACAAAGATAGGTATGCACTAATTAATTATGAAAATAATCAACGGTTATCATGACGTCGTTTATTTATCCTGGGTGAGGCGTGGTTGCTGTGAATCCCCAAGAGTAATACATAACATATAAAAAATATATTGGCTTTTAACGGGGCACTATTCCTTTCTTAATAGGGACCCCATTTTATTTTAATGATTTATTTCTTCACAAAGGTCTAGAGTTTTTATATTCAGACTGGAATATAGTGAAATATTGTGATATACTAAAGGGTTTGATGAAATATCGCTTGATTTCATTTCACGCAAACACTAAAATCCATCCTTATCTGGTTTTAGAAACATAGTATGTCAAAAAGGGGTTGATCAACATGTAAAGCTCGGTGTAGCAGCAGGGTTGGCGTAGTCAGTCATACAACTGACTCTGGTCCAAATGGTCGGAATTTGTCTTGGTTAGAATTTTTGGTAGGTTGTAGTAGGGGTGGTTTCCAACATTTTGATTTTAATGGTGGTTTTCCAATCTTATCTCAAGGCAACTAACCGTCGACATACTCCCTGTCATACTAACTCGTTGATAAACACGATGTTTAATGCCCCAATAAATAAAAACCCATTTTATTAACACTAGTGATTACAGTAGCCCATTACAAGTCTACCATATGGTAGGAGTGGGGTAATGCAACTCAAGGCGACGCATAGCGAACTTCATACATAGCTTCCGGAAACTTCTTTGGTAACGGCACTTACTGCAACTTGCCACGCCGTTGCCAGATAAGTCTCAAAACTTCTGGAAACGTGGTATCTTGCGTTACCTTGTCAACCCTTGCCATGTTGGGCGAAAGTCCGAAGGAACAAAGCGCAGTAATATTCGATTCGGATAATTTTGTACGTCTCTGGGAGGGCTCGGGTAGCTCTCTTAAGGCGTAATGGCTTCACGGAATTCGGTGTCTCGGCGTCAATTAAGAAGATAAGTCAGATTCAAGAGCTCGTAAAATAGTTATTGATACATTACAAATTATTTTATAGCTTCCTTTGCGTTTATCAAGAGGTCTGGAAATAGGTGATGGTGCTCACCAAACATAGATATATTGGTTTTTAACCTCACGGACCCACGTTCCTCCTCCTGGGCTCACAGATCTACATAAACACTTCATCTCCAGATTCACTGTAACAAATGTTGCACTAGTCATATTAGAATTGCCACGGCAAGTGAGTGAATACCCGCTGTGCCGTGGTTTGCCATGCCTAGTTGCCTCTTGCCTCTAGTGGGCACCCAGCTTAATACAAGTCAATGGTACGTCGCATGTCCCTTGAAATCATTCACGTTACCCTTGAGGTACGCGAGTCACAGTTTGAAAGGCACTAACTAAAGCTCTATAATAGTCTAAAGAAACAACATAGAGAGGGAATTAGACAAATTTATTAAAACGAGTCAGGTTTGCTAACAGTTGAACTAACCATTAATCTTCCTAAAGCTATCCAAGATTTTTACTGTCTTAATTGTTAATACATATGATCCCCATGTCTCTGGGGTCAGAGGCAGACGCACTAGCCACGAGATCTTTCCTCGCCATTTGATCACATACCAAACACATGTAAGAAAATCTGGACACTTAAACTATACTTTGGTTTTCTTGTAATGTATGAAACTCTTTTAGCTTTGCATCACTTAAGCAAAAAAATAGGGACCATCTTTATGAATTCAACCGTAAGAAAATATCTATCAAAATGATATTATTAGTTATATTTATTGTAAGCTTACAAAATGTAATACTTGTTGTTAATCTCTTTTAAATCTATTATTTGCACGCAGATTATATAAAATGAATTTTCAACTTTTTCAAGGAAACAGCCGACATTTAACAATCACTTTTCCCATTTATTTTCTTTTGGTGAACCGTGTAACCATTCTGTCTATCCACCTATTTACTAGAATGGGTAGGGATGACAAAGGTAGAAATTAGAGAAATTGTACACTCTTTCAGATGAAGCATAAGTGGACAGAGTTTTAGGGAATAAACATTCCAATTATATTGGGACAGGATTCAAACCCTAACTTCTGATTTTACAAAGTAGAATTTTACTTTCATGAAATAAATAATGTTTTTGGTCAGTGCTTTATCTTTCTCTACACCTAATTCCTAGAAATATGGCAAACGAGTCATTACGTGTAAGGAAATACATTATTACCCCCTAGGGCCGGTCTTATGACTACCGCATAAATATTGCTTTCTGTAGGTTAAAGTTAACTACCAGTTAAAAGTTATCAGCCACTTTAATATTTTATGCTTATTATGAACTGAATTTATCTGCCGGATAGCTATCTGTAGTATAAATATATTTTTATGCATAAAATGCAAGGTTGGTACTGTATAAGCCCTAATGCTACCGCTACTACCTGGAAAGTGGCTTCAACGCTCATAATTTGTTAAATAATGGCGGCTAAACGAGTGCGAGGAAACAGATGGCATGACGTGGGCGAAGAAGATAAGTTGTCTTGCAAGTACTAATTTTGGTGTCTGCCAAAATGTGGTCAATAGTTGGGTACAGCGTTTACAAAATTTCATTTATTGTACTCACATTTTGATAATTTGTTCTTATATAAATATAACTTTACAAATAGCTTGTCAATTTATATAAAAGTGTGAATTAAATGTTCTAACTTCATATAATTAGAGCCCAGGCTTGTGCTTACTAAACACGTGAACCAAGATTTTAACCTAAAAACAGTTTCTGATAGGCGAAACTTCATTAAAAACAACGCGTCACTATGGCAACAACCATTTTAACTTTCAGATAAAAGTTATCTGGTACGTAAACCACCCGATACAATTGTGATGCATTACATTTTATCTGGCAGATAAATGCTATCTTGCATTCATAATACGCACTTTTAACTTATCCACCAAAGAGAAATATTTATCTACCAGATGTGGATATTACTATTTAGCTTATAATTTAAAAATCATCAACGAATCTATCGTAAACATTTTCGAATGATTGAGGCTATCAATCAGTTTGTAAAATTATTGTGTATAAAATTAAATTATTATAATGTATTTTTATTATTATTTTATTTAGCACCACGTCTTACTACCCGTTCGGGTTATACGCTTTATTATAATATAGATTTGGGTACTTTTAATCCCTATGATATTTTAAATTACTCTTATATTAAAAAAATGATTTAAATGAATACGAATTCATTCTTTGGTTTTAACAATTACATAATTTTAACTCAAATGTTACAAGATTCAAACTTTATTTTGGCTAAGAAAATCAACGCTATGAAGAAAATAATATATAATACAAAACCAAGCCATGTTAAGTAAAACACCAATCATTTTATACTAATTACTCTTTTTGAAACAAAATACAATAAATAATAAAAATTCTATAATAAACCATGACAGTTTTATTCAGAGAAAAAAAAAGGAACAAAACTGTACTCAAATGGGATGAATTAGTATTTTGAATAAATGTTTATGGGATTAGCACCTGACATTGACAAAATATGTTTCAAATTATCTATTCGAATCACATGGAATAAATAATAAATAGTTCAAGAAAAAGATAAATCAAAGGAAAGTGAAATAAAGCTTCTAACATTGGTTAAACTACATATTTTAATGTGAAATGTTCTAATAGTTTAGAGACAAGCTTTAGTGAAGCAGTTTTCACCATATACAATATTATTAAAACAAAATGGTAGAATGTATTATTTTCTAATTCCATTTTACTCCTTAAAAGAACAACTAATGTTTTAACAACACTCGATAAAGTTCTTATAGTTATAAAAGCAAATCTGCATTTTATTTTAACCATTTTATTTGTTCTGTTTTTAAAATGATATAGGGCAAACTTATTTAACGGAGAAAAACTCACAATAGTGAGAACATGGCAAAAGGCGTGAGTCTCATCTTTTCTAGTTTGCCGATGATGGAGAGGTCGAGGCTTGAATCCCAGATGGGTGTACTGAGATAGTTTTCTAAAATGGTTTCCCCTATTTCCCTTCAAGCAGTTGTGAATACTCTTCCTATAAAATATACCTCCCACATCCTTACCACACTAGTGGATAGTCTGGATGAACAAAAAATAATAATGCATAAATATATTGATGTGAATTAAACTTAATATTGCTGTATATTGAAATTAAATTGGAATTTCAATAAAAATACATATGTCTATATTTTAGGTAAGCGATTTGAGTCAATTTTGTTAATAGTGGACTAATTCACATCGGCAAGCAAGCAGGCTAAGACGTTAATCTTGTTAAATTTGCTTTGACAGTAACCGGGTGGTTGGAGCTGGAAGCGAGATTTGGTACACTGAGCTGTTTTTTCTTATTTAGCTTTCCAAGAAAATGTGGGGGTACTTTACTAAATTTTAATTTCCTCATACCTACCTAATTAATTTAAATATGCATTCAGCACAGACGGGTGGCAAGGAGTGGCGCATAAAAAAATGAAATAACAAGCAAATAAAAAAGGTACTTAGAGATATCCTTTTCAAAACAAATTTATAGATAATTAATTGATAAAGATTCAAGTATTAATTAATGCAGTTAAAATAAATTATTTTAATGTGCACCTTAATATTTGTGGAAGGCCAATTACTGATAAGTAGTTATGAATGCAATGATTTTGTTATATATATATATATTGCGTATTACTGTGTATTGTAGGCCTACTTTTGAATATGGTATCAATTTTTTTTATGTGTAGCTTGATCACCAAGGAAAAATATCAACTTCAAATCCAAGGAGAATTGATGGTAAATGACATTTTGTATTTCTAAAAGACTATAGGTTTAAATCATTAATTTGTTGACGGAACAACCTTTATGTATAAAAGGATTTCATTTTGAGATGCTCTACGATCTTAAATTTTGGTAAGTAATCAGCGATTAAATCATACCAACTGGTAACAAATGAAAACTCTATATATGTATTTAATTTCAAATATATCTTTATAATGAAACAAATTTGGTAAAATCTATCAATGATAGCATATAAATCTACCGTTTTATACTAAGAAGAGTAGACCTACTTTAAAAATATTATATTATGATAAATGGGGGTACTTTATATTTATTAACGACTGGTGTGCGGATGAGAAGGTAAGTCTTCAAGGAAGTGCACAGGAGGAAGGGAATTGGAAAACCACATTTAAAAATCAAATATGGAAAACTTCCCAAAGTGTACCTAGCTGAGAATAAAACCTGAAAATCGTTGTCACCGTTAATTCAGTACATAGCGAGCCCGATCCTTTATAACACGTGACCACTTGTAGGAATGATATTATGACTACATACATAGTTATCAATCAAGATTCTTTACTAATTATATTTTTTAGATTAACATTTTGCATTTTAATGGCTTATTAAATAATATATCGAGCTAGGAATATACCTGACAATATCTTAGTGACCTATAGAATTAAGATTTTTAAGTTTTAAAACACTAACATTGAATGAGTTTAGTATTTTTATAAAATAAAATTGAGTTGTCTAATTCTTATTTCAACATATTGATTTAATAATTATTAATCTTTAAAGATGTGAGTATTTATCAATATAAAAATAGTAATTTGTAAATTGTTTGAATAAGAATAAAAGTCCAGAGATTTAATTAAATTATAAGATCTTCCAATAGAAATTCGATCAAACACAATCTTGCAAATACAATAAAACATTTACGAATCTTCACAATAAGCCACGTGGTTCACAGCCCAAGCAATTCAAACGTTTAAATTTGCTTACTCAATCTATGGCGCCAGGAACTCTAAAGTTCACTGCCACACTTACAAAAGTAGGTACGGCACCTATTCCTAGTTTGAGATAGTTCTATCCAGTCAACCTAATTACACCCTATTGCTTTCAGGTTAATTCTAATATTTTCCTCTCATTGGCTTGTTTCCATAAGGTTTGCCAATAAATACTCTGAACGTGTTTATAGATTCTTCCATTTGCACTGCATGTCCTTTTAATAATCTTTGTATAATTGATGAACCTTCATGTGGTATTCTCACTTTAAAAAAAAATTACCAAATGGTAGTATCTGATCCGTTGTTGATATATTCGTCGAAATCCACACTGATGAACACCAATTATTTCTTCTGCCTATGGCGTCAATCTCAATAAAATAATGTTGTATAAAATCTTAAATCATGGTGGGAATATTGAGCTACTTCTATAGCTATAACTACACTGTTTTATCTTTCTTTTTGAAAATGGTTATTATAATACCTTCCTTCCATTCTTGTGGTAACACCTTTTGGCTCCATATGAAACATATAATTTTATAAATGTCTATTATTATCTTTTAACCACCTTCATTTATCAACTCTGCTGGAATTGAATATAGAGAATATGGAGATTCCCTATTACTTGGATCTTGGACTAATGGTTCAGCAGTATGGATGTCGATACTCCCAACCAATTCGTATTCTTCATGAGTATTCAAGTGTTCGTTCCATCTACTCAAAACCTCACTCGTATCTGCCATTAGCTTACTATTATCATCTTTCACTAATTTGGCCCTAGCCTGATAACTTTTCCTGTATCCGTTAATGCCTCATTCAAGTTCCTTGATATTCTTATTTTTGCTATTTTGTTATATCTCGCTGACGTTACCCTTTAAATACTCTATTCTTTTGTTTCTCAATAAGGTACTGACCTTCCTTTCTGTGTTGCTAAATGTGTTTAGGCTCAACACATTAGGACTTTCTAACCAATGTAATTTTACTTACTTTATTTCTATTACTTTTGAACATTTGATGTCAAACCATGGTTTCTTCCTAATCTTTTGCAAAAACCTAGACTCCTCTTTGCTGCATTTCTAATATTATTCCTGACAATTTCCCATTGTTTCTCCGGATTCATGATTTCCTCATGATCCTTTGAGAACACTAGGGAAGAAAACCTATTTAAAATCTTAATTTTATATATATAGTCATACATTCACTATTTGTCAGTTTTTATATATCATATCTTTCTAACTTGCCTGCATGATATCCCTTTTTTGTTACTGATAGACGTTCCTTAAGTTTTGTTACTACTAAATAGGGGATGAAATCTCCTGACCTGTATGACCTGATATCGAGTAGGCCACTATGGCATCTTTGATCTATCAGCAAGTGATCTATTTGATTATGTGTATTCCCCTCTTGGGAGGTCTAAGCATATTTATGAATATCCTTACGCTTGAAGCCAGTAATTTTCACAATAAAGTTCTCTAAAGTGGCAAAATCAATCAATCTTATTCCATTATCTTTTCTGACGTCATAGAAGCTTTCCTTTCCTATTGTAAGCCTAAATAATTCTTCCTTCAGCCTGATTTTGGTTGGAAGAACAGTAGAGAAAATCAAAACATATTTCCTTGCGGCCAACATTGATAATATTTTCTTATATTATTTGTGTTATTTGATAGGTATTGATAATATCTATCAAAAGTAACATCTGCAGATGACATGACTTTATGTATGAATATATTAACATTGTTTTAGTAACTTTAGTAACTAACTTCTACTGTTCTTCCTACCAAAATCATACTATATATAAGCACCACCTATCACAATTTTCATGTGGTAAGTTGGTAACTGGTAAAACAAGTCCTCATAGGAACTATCCTTTATTAGGTTATTTGTGTCTTCTGCAGGACAACGTACTTTGATGATGACCGTATTATGCGTCCCTGCTACCACTATCCGTGACATCCTATTCTTTGTGAATTTCTCGTTCTTAACTGCTGACATACTCTTTCTGCGGATAAGAAACCTGTTCCTGTGCTATGTGTGTTCGTTCCTCCATGAAAAAAACGTACTCGCCAAATTCTACCCTTCTATAACCTGACCAGTTATCCTCTTGCACAGACACAATATTTAATTCAACTATACTTACTTCATTACTCATTAACTGTAGCGTCTACAACCTATATAAGCTACTAAAATTCCACATCCCAATCCTAATTTCTTTCCTAGCTTTACTATTCCATGACTTTTCCGAAGTAGTCCCCACCCGGATTGGGGGATTAATTTATGTCTGGAATACTTTACCCCAGGTACAGCAATGGCAAACTTTTGGGTGTTTCTTGATGGGATTTTTTTTTTTTACAGTGAGAGCTCATTACACCTACGCCCAGCCCCAAGCTGGAGTACCACCCCTACCAGCTGTTCACGGCTGCTTATTCAATATATTTGCAGCTACCCTTCAGATCCGAAGGCCGGATCCTCTATCCGAATCCTGAGGACGTGCTGTGCCGTGGATGATAAGGACCCACCAAATAGTACATAATCATATATTTTTAGAAAATAGTAGATAATAATTTCTACTACAAGATCGGCTGGAAAAATAACTTGTCTGACTGATTAAGTAAACATGATTCTCTACAAAAGTAGTTAAAACTTCTACTACATGATCAGATGCAAGGATAGTGTACCTGACTTTTATGAATTATATATAATGTTATACAAGAGCAGATAATATTTCTATTAGTATAATCAGCTGAAAGTTTGCTGTATCTGATTAATGAAGTAAATATAATGTTAGATGGAATTAAATCATACTTACTACAATTATTCCAACAGACTTAAGGCAGATTTATTCACTTTGTAATTTTATTTTATCCTCAAAGGTAAGTGCTTGTGTAGTTCTTAATAATGGCCCTTCTGATAAATTAGCTCTTAGCTTATCTGTTTTGGAGAAACATGTTGCTAAATAATTAACATTTTTTATTGAGTTATTCCTAATAATTATGTGGTGACATTTCATTTTTGTCAAAGAGTGTTTTTGAAGATAGCGAGCTTTGTATCACAAATAAATTTATTTAGAAGTACAACAACCAAACCTCATAACGATATTTTACCACCGATTGAAAAGGGAATTAATCCAATCTCTCAGTAATCAAGTTTTTTTACCTTATTGGGATTTGGATCCGTGGTTTTAAAATCCACAGGCAGATTCCCCTACGATTGATCAAAGCTATCGGATAATATTGTATTCTTTTTAGGAAATAATTTAGATATAAAAACTTACATAATATTTATATTGGTATACTTTCTCACTTCTTTTATTTTATATATATATATTTTTTCTTAACTCAAGGGTTGCATGTGTAACATTACAGTAGGATCATGGAAGAAAGCGCTTTTTAGAAATGAGTTATATACCCCTGGACTCATCACAAGACATTGTTAGGCTAACCAAGTCTCGTAAATTACGTTGGGCAGGACATGCAGTAAAAATGGGAGAATATATAACCTTGTTCAGGGTTTATCTGGAAAACCCAATGGGAAGAGACCATTGGGAAGACCTAAACGCAGATGGGAAAGTAACATTAGAATGGACATGAAAGAGATAAGGTGTAGGGGAGAGTCGGTGAATACCGATCACTTTTTTTATAAAGATTATTACAAGTAGAAAACAAAGAAGAAAAAAAAAGTTTTCTAGTGTAACGGTATTAGCAGCTATTTTAGTATTTGAAACCAAGTGCAATCAAAGATTTTTATGAATGGCTTAGTGAGAATATTTCAATTTTCAAAAAATGTACTTTGATCGGTATTACCAAACTGGTCGGGTAATACCGATCAGTGATTTCATCATGTATTTGACTTTAATAATGTTCTTTAAAAAAATGGAAATTAAAGCTAATTGATTATGTTTCGGAAAACAAACACACAAGGAAAGCTTCAGTGGGTTTTATGAATATAAAAAAAATCTTAAACCATTTTTGCAACTAATAAAAGTAGTATACAACAATTAAAAGCAAATTTTTTATTTTTTAAATTTATAAAACAGCTCAATATTGTTAATTTTATATCATGGTTAACTAAGAACTCTATTTCCTAAACTTAACTAATAACTAATATTGGCATTTAAAAAAAATTGAATACAAACATATCACAAAACTAAAAAAACACATATTTCCCTAAGATTTAACTTACCTACTAAAAATGAATTTATAACAATTATTTTGAACTTAGTTCACACAATGGTCACATATGTAACCTTCTGCACTATCCCAGCCGGTGCATTCAGCATGTGCCCAGTTAGAGCACAATACACATCGGTACCATAATTCATTGTTTCTACCGAATTCTAGACAAACACAACAGAGTTCGTTTTCAGAGGATTTCAACAATGGACCTATATCATCAAGTTCCTCATCATCACAAATTAAATCTTCATCTAAACTTTCCTCCTCGGAAGAACTTTCAAATGTGATATTCCTACGACTCCTTTTATGATTAGTCTTTTTTATCTTACTAGATTCTGCTCCCCTTTGTTTCAAAATTTTATTTTCAGCCCTTTTCTTATTTTTTTCTTCCTTTATCTTTTTTTTTCATTGGCTTTTTTTAAAGTGTCTTTCCTTGGAGTAGAGGTGAGAATTTCAGAATGATGTTTTTTTCTATTGTTTGTGGAGATTTGATTTTTGCTATCTAACTTTGGAACAGGAGAAATATCCGCAATTGAAACAGATTTTCCAAAGTTTGAATTTGATGAACCATTAATGTTTGAGACTAAAGATGAACGTGGCTCACCTTTAGAAATGGAAGGACGAGGACTATTTGAAGGTAAATGTGAGGTGACCTTGGAGGTTGAGGGCTGAGGAGAATCTGCTGAGTTTGTAGCTAAAGGAGATTGTAGTTCATTATCAGCGTCATCAGTAATTTCTACCACTCGCAGATCTGTTGGAAGAAAGTCTTCTTCATTAAAAACTTCAGGATTTTAGGGAAATATTCCGGTTTTGCTGAAACCCGATGCTGCCTTTTCCATCGCTGCTACCCGCATATAAGCTTGATTGAAAAGATACGCTAAATTATAAGGCGTTATTTTTTCATGAGCATGATTTTTCATATAGAGATCACATTCTCTATTAAATGCTGTTTTAAGGGGCCCAAAGAAAGACACATCTAGGGGCTGCAGGTGGTGTGAGGTGTGAGGAGGAATGGACACCATTACAATACCTTGGTCACGACAAAATGAGTAGCTTTCCAGTGTATAATGAGTATTATGGTTGTCCAGTATCAGTAGAATGGGTTCATCATGCGAAGGTTTTGTTGCGCGGCAAAATGCTTCAACCCGTCCCAAAGATCTCTTCCGTCATCCAACCTGACTTGGAGGATCTCCGTGCGGGCCTCCTATTTTCAAAGCAGCTGACAGATTCACTCTCGGGAATATAAACATTGGAGGCAAATAATTGCTTGTAGGACTCATGGCACAGACAACAGTGACATTTTTTGCCTCTTTCCCAGCTTGTTGCAGCCCCCACTTGTTTTTGTCCTTTTACAGCTAAGATACGACCAGGTTTCTGTACTGTAGAGATACCCGTTTCATCGACGTTAATAATTCTATGAGGTGGAAATTTGTACTTCTCCTGAACAGTTTCTAGATTTTAATAGAATCGACTCACTTCATCCTTATTAAAGGCAAGGATACGACTAACACTTGTAGCTTCAGGTCGTCTTAAACTCAAATTAGGATTTCGTTTCATGAAACGTGAAACCCAGTCTTTACCAGCAAGTCGAGTCATTTTATTAAATTCATGTTTCAAACCAAGTCGCTCAGCATAATCGAAAGCAAGTCACCGCAGTTCAAACTGAGACATGCCATAAAATAGTTTTGATAGTAGGGTTACAATTTCTTTTTCTTGATCTGGAGTAAATAAAGAATGTATCTCTAGGACAGCCTCATTTAGATACCACTTTTCAATCTATCTTGTAAAGTCGCAAATGGAATATTGAATAACCTCGAAACTTCTCTAATCTTTCTACCATCGTCTTTAACTGCATTGACTGCTGCATTCAGGGATTCTGAAGTCCATGTTTTCCCTCTGTTTGTAGTCCTTCCCTTGAATTTCGGCATCTATACCAGATAAAATGGACAATATTCCATTAATAAAATAGAAAAGAGGAATTTTAAAATAAATAGTTGTATAGAAATATACACACCCATAATTTATTACATGATAATTATTTGAGGGTAAACGTATTTAAATCAATGAAGGGTAGTACCGATCAATTTTGTATGCTGATCGATATTACCCGCAAGGCGTGATCGGTATTACCCTATGTTTAATTCAAAAACAAATATGGCAGCCAAGTCAACCAGTTGATTATATTTTAAATAATTATGCAGATAATTTATGCATCAATATATTCTATTAGTTAGGGTGATATTAATATATATTTTAGTTAAATAAAAATACAACTTACGGTTGATATTGTTCAAGCACAACAAAAGTTTGAAAACTACAAAACTTAAATTATTCGAATAACATCCAAACATCAACGCGGTTCCACTTCAACTGGCAATAGTTTTTGTGTTAACACGTCTCGCTAGATAGCAGCACTAATCAGAACCAAGTTTATTTGAAATCCACCGAGTAAACAGCTGATCGGTATTACCTTGCTGATCGGTATTCACCGACCTTCCCCTACTGAGGGGGGACTGGATAAAGCTAGCTCAAGATAGAGATATGTTGCTTACTTTTGTAAGTGCGGCAATGAACTTTTGAGCTCCTAGTGCCATAGAGTAAGTAAGTAAGTAAGTAAGTAAGTAATTAAATAAGTAAGTAAGTAAGTGAGTCAGAAAGTAAATAAAGTGGCTTTTAAAAACACAAGCATAATTTTATTCATTCAACAATTATAAACCCACTTCGGTGGCGTAGTTAGCTAACGCGCTTGTTTCGCGTTAAGCTAGATTACCAAGGTCAGAGAGATCGAGGTTAGAATCTCACTCGGGTGAACTGGGGTGGTTTTTATTCAATTGTTTTTTACTCTCTCTACGAAAATGCGGGTTCACTTCCTCTAAATTCAACCTTACAAATTCGTAGACTATTACCGTAGGCACATTTAAAACATCTTACTATATAATTAGTGTAATACTATAGGACTTAGGTGCAATCAATCAACCGTGACAGTTTAAGCATACATGAATTGATGTATGAGTATATCAACATTGTTTTATAAACTAGGCCTATTATAGCTATCAGCTCTTCCTACCAGAATCCTGCTCTATTGTCATAGGTTAAGCTATTTATTCATTCAAGCACGAATATAATGTATGTGTTTATAGAGTGTTCTCTCCCATATATTACTACCCATCCGGACTAGGAGAATTTTAATCATGCTAATGGTGTAGGGATGAATAAGGTAGACTTTGAGGAAATGTATCTGAATTTGTTTGGAGGGAGGGTAGGAAAACATTCAGGAAAATCGCAACACACTAAGTACATCCATAAAGGATTCGAACTACAGCCTTCACGTAACTGATTCCAATAAATGTGATTTAAATACACCAAAAGAATAATATATTTAGATGTGTAGAGTAACATTTTTATAGTATTTGAACAATAATATAAGCCGCTTCAGTAGCAAAATGGTCTAAGTCGTCCCTCTCGTGTTGGACTTGCCTGATTATGACGAGGAGATCGGGGTTAGAATCCCAGTCGGGCCTACCGAGGGTGTTTTTTCCTAAATGGTTTCCCACTCATCTTTCCACGTAAATGCTGGTAGAATACCTCTAAAATTCTTCCGTCCTCATCTCTACCATACTAGAGTAAATGATAATATATGAGTATAACCAGAACAGGTAAGTGGTAAGCGAAGATAAAAAAAACACACAACTAGATTTAAAAGATATATTTTTGTAAACGCTGCGCATGCTCTATGTATATTTGCGTGCATACACGAACACACTCGCAGACACTTCAGACGAGCTTGGTTCACAAATTGAATAAAAATCTCCAGGGAAGATTCTCACCAAACCAATACATACAGTTGTTAAGGAATTGGAGCAAAGGTGATAGAATTGAGTGATCTAGAATAAGATTTATCAGAACTGTGACAAGAAAAGCTTCAGCTTTTATAAATTTTCTTTCAGTGGAAACCAATAATATATTTTTTTAAATATTCTATAGCAGCTATATCAAAATAATAAATTTTATAGGTTGGAGATTAAAATAATATTTTATTCTTCTAAAACTAAACATGAAAGATTATTATAAAAATATAAACCCTAAGAAATTTATCTCGCTCGCTTTGCGGAGGATATGGATATAGTAAATGATTCCAATGTAGAAGCATTACGTTTTATTTTTGTCTATAGTGAAATATTAACTATCCATTTCTTGTACTGGTGTTAAGATAGCTTAAGATGTCAGGCGACTCACGATTCATTAAATAGATAACGACGTAGAGGTTGTGGTTCGAATTTCTTCCAGTTATATTGAGGTAATTTCCACATATGGTTTATAATTATTATGTTTCCATCACTTATCATGACGAATGTAGGCGCATTTCTAATTAATACCTTCCTCATATTTACCCCAACAATTAAGCCATTAAAAGCCTTACATTATACGTGGCGTCAATATTTGACTTATTGGAAGGTTTTATAGAAACTCGATAAGCATTGTGGAAATGTAATTTTGTATTGTCAATTCAATGTTTTTACTTTCGCTCGACACCTCGGAGAAAAAGTATTGTGAGTTTGTGATCGTCAAAAAATCGAACTCAAGATTTTGATGGTTAATGTCGACGTTTCATGATTCTCTGAAACAAAAAAAAAAGTTGTTTTCGCAATCCCATTTGTCTGTACCTTGGGTTAGAGCCGAAACTATTTTACCGATTGGGCTAAAACTTGGTATATGGAGGTTTTGTAAGGTTCCCCCAAGGGTAAATTAGATATTTAACCTTAAATTTAAGGTTTGGTTACTTAAGGGCAAAAAGAAAAATAGATTTTCTCAAAATTCACAGTAAATATTTTGATTAAATTTTATATCTAGACATTGTTTAACATTAAAAACAAGATGGAAATCCTCATTTTATTATAAAAATTAATTTTAGAGGGAAATATTTCAATTATTATAATTTCTTCGCAACTATTTGAAATACTAAATTGCTTATAATTGTAAAGTTGTAGTACTATTGAAGATACAAATTCTTTATTTGAAATATATTTTTATAAAACCAATAATTTTTGAGCTATAAGCAAGTATATATACTTTATAATTAATGTATTTGAAAATGAATTTGATTCTTATACTCTTTGGTGGATACATTTGTTTTTCTTTTCTTATTTTTTCTGAAACAGTGTTCATAGTTCCCGATGCCATAGAGTAAGTAAGTAAGTAAGAGTTTATATTATTTCATTTATGATCTTTGGTGTAATGTTTCTGCAACAATGTATAGACCTATTATTTCGTTTCACAAATCTTACGAGTTTTTAGTAAATGTCTATTTTAAGATAAAAGCGGAGAAAACGTCTGTGCTATGCACCGTACCATTTATTTAAATACTATTTTTAAATTTAGTAATTTATTATTTCATATCTACAAGTCACATTTATTTATTATAAGTTCACCATCATTTTTATTTTATCTATGACTCTCGAATAAAATAAGTATTGTGATAACAAAAAAATAATAAATCGAATTCGAGATTTTGATGGATGACAGCTTTTTTGAGCCTCTCCCTAAACCAGAAAAAGTTTTTTCCACGGAGCTGTCCATGCCTGATCTCGGCCAAGAACTGGAACCATTTTACCAATTAGGATGTGGCTTGATATCTAAGATGTTCATAAGGTTCCCCAAAGGTATTTATAGAAGTAACAAAACAATCCTAAAATAAAAGGTAGTTTACTTAAGGATCAGAAAAGAAAATAATTTTTTTTTCTCGAAATTGGTTAAAACAATTTTGATTTAAATTCGTATCTAGGCACTTTGTAATATTACAAACAAAATGGCGAATTAGTTTCTTCTTTGAGAAAAAGACTTACACTGCAGGGGACGGTAACCTTTTAAGCATGAAGAGCTATTTTTCAAAATGTGTTTTAATCTGGGAGTGCCAAGAAGAATGTCGACCACCCTCAGTACATTCAACCAAGATTCTAACCTCGATCTACCCGTCATCGGCAGTCTAGCTTACTCCGAGAGTATCTCCTTAGACCATGTGACCATCCAAGGGGGTGAATATATTAATAAGATAAAGAGTTAGTGTCAGTCCACTATGAAAGTCGCACGAGATCTATAGCACACAAAGGTCTGCCATCTAAACATCAGTTGTCCTGTGGACCTCGAAAAGAGAATTTTAAAATTTGGATTTTATTATTTTAACTAATTAAAAATCTGGGTAGGATAAAATAAAATAAAGAGTTTTTCCTTTCTGTTAGAAGCAAATTAAAGCATTGCCAGGGTTAACACCGTAATCTATTGAGTGGCTACCACGGGTAGACTAACCCCGGGTACTTCTGAGAGTTGAAAATAAAAATAAACTTTTATTTGAAATATATTATATAAAACCAATAGTTTCCAAGATATTACTAGATATCTATTGTTTTTAATTGATGTCTTGTTAAATGGGGATTTGATTGTTATGCTAACTTTTCTCAATGTTTCTGCAACAGTGTATATTATTTCTTTTATGCTTTATGGTGAAATGAGATACTATTTTTTTCCATTATGTTTCTGCAACAATATCTGTTATTTCGTTTCACATTATCTTACGAGTTTTAAGTAAATACTTCCACTTTTAGTTCAAGAAGTGAGAAAGTGTGTGCGTGTGGTGTACCATGTCATTTATTTTTAAACACAAGCTCAATTTAAAGGAATAACAAACAATATTTTTAAGGGATTGTTTACACTGTGGACTACAAACCATTCTATGTCAATTTAATTTGACGTAGCTAATATATTTGTATATAACAGGTGTCTTTATTTCCAGTTTGCAAATTTAATTCAGCTACAACATTTTTTTAACATAGATAAAATATCAAATGGTGTCCATAAGCTCAAAATAAACTATTAACCAAACTTTTCCATTGATTCAATAACAAACAAAAAGTGATGCGGTTTAAATAAAACATTCATAACACCAATAATGTTATGGTTAATTTAAAATAACTGATTAGAATTTTTCAATTAATTTATTTGAGGTATTAAACGTGCTCTTCCTGAATCGACTGATTATATCAGCACACATTTTATGGATTAACTTAAATATACAATAGAACAGACACAACATCCAACCCCCCCACCGTTAATTCATCATTGTGAAAGAGTTAACTCACATTGCACCAATGATACGTGTTTCGGCCATGTCGGGCATCGAACGCGGAACCCTTATCTTAGTAGGAACACACGCTACGGACTGAGTTAAGGTGTTGGGCAACTGATTAAATTGAAACCCTCATTATTAGGCACACGAGCTAAAGGCCAGTCTCATCTGTTCAGATTTGCCGGCGAGGAGGAGGTCAAAGGTTCGAAACTAGGCTAGGTGTACTAAGAATTTATTTCCATAAATAATATACCAATATCTATTTACACAAATGCGGATACATTTCCTCTAAAGTAAATCTTTCTCAACTCTACCTCACGAGTGTGATTCAAATGTGTACAAAACACGACTGGGTAGTAAAACGCGGTGGAAAATAGACCTGAGATATTTTAATTATATATATAAACTCTAAAGATATATATATCGTTATATATAATATATAAATAAAGGTGTATAACCTAATCTAGTTAGTACAATGTTTATACCTATACAGTCAAATTTAGATGTGTAGGAACCTTTTTGACATTTAAGAAAGTTACTATAAAACTATTCTGCACATATTTATACAAGTCATGTGATCTTAAGCTGTAGATTTTGATAGATAATATAAATACCTATAGAATAATACTAATACTAAAGTGAAACGTTATCAATACTGAACACACACACACAAAACTGCGTGTAGTTTTTTAAAAGTTCCTTCCTGTCAGTAGCCTACTATAGAAATGTGTTTATATAAATTCTTGTTAACACAAGTAGGTCTACCAAATGCAGTACTTTAAGTTTAGTCCCACGTCTTACTACCAATTCGGGTTATACGCTTATATATACTAATTATTACGCTAATGGGCTAGGGATGAGGAAAGTTTAATTTAGAGAAGGTGTACATTAATTTGAGTGTAGAGAGAAAGAGAGAGAGATATTGGTAACCATTTAAGAAAACCACCCTCAGAGCACCCAACTGGGATTGAATCCCGACCCACCCATATATGGCCGTCTAGTCTATTGACAGAGTAGCGCCTTAGGCCACGCGGCCACTGAACGGGTGAATGCGGGACTACCAATATAGTTATGACGCAATAGAACCCGGTGTTTATCACTACCCTAAACATATAAAGTTGGCACGAGTTTAAAGAGAAAGAAATTCGATTTACGTCAACGGCTGAACAAAGTATATTTGATTTCTAATACTCGCATTGATGGTTTACGTGGTCTTGGGGTGTCATTCTCTCAATATATTAAGTTACTGGTGACAGGAGGGTTGAGGTTCAAAACTCGACCAAATGTAATGGATATCTCTTTCCACATGCGATTTAACAATTGTTTTTATCATACTGTCACCATGTTAATTCGTGTGCATTTACCCTAAAATGACTTCCCTCTACATTAACCAGTCATTAGCCTTTTTGACATGATGATAACAATATAATCAATACAAAATAAACTTGCATTGATGAGAACGTGGGTTAAATGTCAAGCTCGTCTAGTCTGGTTTGCCAGTGATAAGTAGATTGGGGTTCAAATACAATCTGGTTATACTGAATTTTTAAAATATATATCGTTCTTCAATCTTCATTCACGCAAATGCGTGTACATTTTCATTAAATTCTACTTTACTCATCCCTATTTCACTAGCGTATTCAAAATACATTAAGGTGTAGGGTAGCGGGGCATTGAGGGGAAAAAATTGCCCTCATTACACCTGTTAGGGATTAGAACTCCAATAATGGCAACATAGCTTGTGGTAAATACAAAGTTAACGATTGGCAACCCTGGTTTCCCGAGTATATTTGAAACATTGACAAATTAACAAACAACAACTTAGCTTTTATTAAGACCGTATCGTCAACTATTTAAAAGTGGGATCTTACGTTTAAATGTTTCAGCACAGTTATTTATTGTATTTAAATCTACTTTGGACTTTTCTCTCAGTTAAAAAGTTACATATTTAGTAGAGCTAAATTTACATACGCCTCGCAAATATATTTATTTAAGTTGACAAACGACTCCAAGAAACTATAAATATATTTGTAAGACAGACAGCTTTTTTTTAGATAATGCCAGCTGTCAGAAAAACTCAAAGCTAATTGAAAACAACTAAATGAACCAAACAACTTGCTTTTAATGTGATTTGTTAAACAAATTTCCCTTTCCTTTAACAATGAAAATAAAAAATTACAGAATATTGCTATATAAGGCTATATTTAATCCATTATGTTTCATGGATATAAATATCTACTTACATAGCTTTCACTGATACAATTTTAAAAAAAAAGTTTTTAAATTACTGATAGAAAAGTAGGAATTGGAAATGAATCAGTCATTTGAAAAAGGAGATAAGTCACAACTAAAACTTGTGACTTAACTCCTTTTTCAAATTACTGATTCAAATCTACTATTATTGAATATTGATAGGAATGAACTAGCGATGATCCTATATTTCTCGGATCCAAATCTCAGTTTTTTTATTGAATCTCGAATCCTCGAATATTTTAACATGGAAAATTTTATTTAAAGTGAAATTAATTGAAATTTAATTTAAAAACGTTGTTTAAGGCTTAGTGCCACCAATAAATTATATTATGTTTGCTGTATCTACTACGTCAAAAACTATAAATAAACCAGTTATTTGTAAATTAATTATACTATTATAACTTGATCCTTTTTATGTGTTTTTTCTCTCCCAATCACACAAGTTTATCAAGTCTATATAATTCCTTTTACCAATTATTACTTAAAATTGTTATTTGAAATCAATAACTCCATAATAAATGTATTCAAAATATATTTTTGAGAATTTTACGAATCTCTCATCACTATGATACCATAGGATCTGAAGGAATCAGGAATTTAAGCTTCCTATTAGTATAATTCACTTTTAAGAAACACAAACATATGTTAGGTATTGTTTATAAATATTGATAATATATATAGACACGTTTCAATGGCTGCATGGTCAAACGCGTTTTTCGTGCCGAAGACATGACTGCCGATGACGTAAAAATCGAGATTCAAATCTCAGCCAGGTGTACTGAGGGTGGTTTTTAAATGTCTTTCCATTCTACCTCCACACAAATGCGGGTACACTTACTATAAATATAAACTTTCTAGTCACTAAAACAATTATCTTAATTTGTACGTAAGCGTATAGCCTCAACGTGTAGTAAGGCGCATATATATATTAGCAATCCCGCACGGCGTTGCCCGTGACACTATGGTATAAGAATTATATACCCCTTACCCCCCTCCCCCATACACAAATAGTTTAGAATTACTGTAGATTTCGAACAATTTTTTTTTTCCGAGGAGAATGCGACATATTTTTATCACAGTTATCTTTGAAACGTAATTCTAAACCAGATTAATAATATTTCCTTCAAAAATTGGTAAAAATTAGCATAACTAAAAATATAATTAAAAATTTAAAAATCAGGCTTCTAGGTAGATTCGGACCCCCTTCCATCCACCTATGTTAAAAATTTCAGATCTCTGTGTGACGTAGATTTGGCTGGTCATCGCACACAAACACACACACAGACACACTCTTCCTTTTATTTTATATATATATATATATATATATATATATATAAAATCATATCAAACATGAAAGTTTCAAATAACACGACTTGACGTATGAATTTGTAAAAATTGCTTTAGTAATTTTATTGGTATTTATTTCAAATGTGACTGCTGCAAATTATTACATGACTTTACGTAGATCTAGTAACTTTTCTATCTGTCAAATTAGACTGTACCTTTGTAAAAGCATTTACTTTAAAAAAAACTGATGTCTTTTACTAAATTTTGATCTTTGACTTTTTTTAACTCTAGAACTAAGTTTGAAGTAAACAAAATATGAAAGTAAATACCTGTGTCGGTAGGCCGGAAACAGGCCAGGCCAAGACCATGCCGACCAAAAGCACGGCGACGGATCTAACGACGCTTCTGAGATTGACACTGGTTGTAGCTGCCATGGTCCTTGGGTTTAGATCTAGACTGGGATGACAAGCGGTAGGTTTGTTTAGATTATATCTGTGACAAGTGAAGTCTTCCCCAGCCACCTGTTTCGGAATGGAAGTGGGGAAAGGTCTGTATGCCTGTTTTATAGTGTTACAGCTGACGTAAGGAAGGGTAGGAAAGGGGAGTGAGTGATCAGCTAGGGGTGAAAGGGGGAAAGATGCGTGTGGGATATTGAAGAGGAGGTAGGGGATACCCCTGTGCGCAGGCTTCAACTACGGCACGTAAAGCTACAAACGATCTCGTGATAATAAGGGGATTGTTTGAACATAGAAAAAAACGAGGCAGTGATAGTGGGATGGAATGAAAAGAATGCCTATCAGAGGAGACCGTTTATTAATGAGTTTTTTTTTGCCAAATTAATTCAATCTTTTAAAGGTGATGGTTGAGGTAAGCTACATGTAGATTTTATTTTATTTTTATTTTTACCATTACCGAATAAAATGAAAACCAAAATAATATAAGCAACATTACCTAAATAGTGATGGTCTACAATTTAAAAAAATTTCGTTTAATAATACATTTTGTCTCTTTTTTTTATTCTTCCACGAATATTTGTTTATTAATATTTTATCAAAGAACAAAAAATATCCTCAGAACTCGTTTCGATGGCTTATGATCTAAACCAAGGCGTCACTCTAGCCAGATTGGACTGCCGAAGATGGGGAGATAGAAAGGGTGAGGCTGGTTGTCAAATAACTGTCCACTCTCTTTACACGCAATTGCGGGCACACTTACTCTTAATTCTACCTTCCCAATACCTAACGAATTAGCGTTATTAGTATACATGCGTTTAGCCTGAACGGAAATTAGGACCAGGTGAAAAACCAACAAAAATTATAAATCCATCTTTTAAACATTATTACATTTTAGGAAAACGTGCTTTTAAACTTTTATTTTAGGTGTTATTTTTTAGAATAACCCAAACAAAATTTTATTTATAGTGTAGCCTATTCCAAGCTCTGGTTAATTAATCTTGGCTGGAATTTGAACACGAACCTTCAGGGAACGTGAGATGTCAAACGAAAATATTTGATTGTCTTTTTATTGCGTTTATTTATAAAAACATATATTGTTTAGTATGTCATTTAGAATTCATATTTATGTTTATTTTACTAATATAGCATTTTGGCAAAATATTTAGGGGAAATTCCGCTTTGGTGGCCACATGACCAAAGGAGCTACTCTTGCAATAGGCTATACTACCGAAGACTAGGACATCAGGGTTCGATCCTAGTCGAGTGTACTGAAGGTGGATTTTCCTAAATGATTTTCTGAACTATTCACGTGAATATGGGTGCACTTTCTTGAAATTCAACCTTCTAAATCCCTGACACATTTGTGTAAATAGCACATAGGCGTATACCCCGAACGGATATTAAGGCGCGATGCTAAAAATAATATAGGTAAAATAAATGTAGTTTATTCCACGTATTTACGAACGTTTGAAAGGCGTAATTATTTACGTGGAATCACTGACGGCAAGATACATCACACTCCATTAGGATGGAAATATAAATTCATTTATTTCGAAAGTATTTTTATGCGTATATTTCCACTAATCAATTTCACAGGAAAACAAAATGTAAAATATAAATATAAACTATTTTAACGTTCAAGCCGATGGGTATTTTCCTTTAATTTCTTTAAACATATATACACACTGTATACACTTTGTTGTGATACCAAATGAAATCTATTGCGAGATTTAAAAAAATGTTTTGTAATTTTGAGTCAAAACAAAGGCACATTAAATATAAATTTGATTCACCTACTATAATTAACTCAAAAATTATTTTTTATCGAAATAGCTCTAAAGTTTTTACATATTCCTATGTTTCTTCACTTATTTTTTTACATCGTATTTAATATGTATTGTTTCATAGGCCAAATGAATCCAATGAGTAGACGTTAAGATACAGAATTTTGTTTATTTCTCAAAGCGTTCACTTATGGTCAACCTTAGCAGTAAATTTCTAGTTTCAGGCATACCTCACTAATACGGTGTATTGAATTATAGGCCACCACAGAAAAGAGAATATTGCCTTAAAGCGATTAACAGCCATTTTTCACCTGTGAGTCCATATAAAAGCCTAAACACATAATTAAACTATCATTAATTAAGTGCACAATAGCGATAGGTCTAAAAAACGATGCAAAAGTAAGAAAAAAAATATAATCCATTAACGTTTTTCTAACCTTAAAAAAGATATTTTTAAAATTTAAGAAGGAATAGATTTATAATCATAACTTATTGAGTTACAATAATATTATGTTATAGTTTTATTATTATATTTTCTCTTAATACTTTTTGACTAAGACTATAACATTGTAATTCAACAAATAAGTTATATACTAAATGTCTTCCATCTTAGATATTGTATGCGCCTTATTCGACATTATTTAGAATGTTTTCTAAAATATTAACATTAAAACTGCTGGAAACCCCCTTAAGAGCAGGTGTAAGCACAATTTGAAAAGGGCTGTATTATCGAAGTGAGGTATGCCAGTAACATAACATATAATATATATATATATATATAGTCGGCTTATATTATTTTTTGTGTTACTCAAACTAACCTTGAGGAAACAAAAAATTGTAAATATCACTGGAATTATGTATAAAACATGTTATCTGGCTCAGACAGCAATAATAATTTTCGCAAATGACCAAGAATGTAATCCTCTTGAATAATTTTGTTTGAGTATTTAAAATTATATTTATTAAGCAAAATTTGTAAATCAGCCAGTTTATACTTTGAAAGTATACATATCAAGTTATTGTACAACCCGAATGGATAGGCAGACGTGGTC
>CABFOW010001490.1:67566-145041 GCA_902141385.1 Timema californicum
ATATATATATATATATATACATAAAGAGTATATACAGAAAAAAAAATATACATGCATCTATTATATATATTTATATTTCTTAAGCACCGCGTCTGACTATCGATTCGGGTTGTACAATAACTTGATATGTATATTTTCAAAATATAACCCAGCTGATTTACAATTTTCTTTAGTAAATATAATTTATAATACCCATACAAAATTAGTCAAGAGGATTACATTCTTGGTCATTTTTGAAAATATACTCACAGTGACAGGGACATATCTTAATTACTTTAACCTAACTTGTTCAACTACATCATATTGTGTATCTCAATATACCCCCTTCGGTGGCGTAGCAAGCTAAGGCGCTAGTTTCATGTTGAGCTAGACTACTGAGGATGAGGAGAACGAGGTTGTAATCTCAGTTGGGTAAACTGGAGGGGGGTTCCCTAAATGGCTTTCCACACTCCCCCCACACAAATGTGGGTTCACTTCCTCTAAATTCAACCTTCCCAATTCCTAACCCACTAGCGTAATTAGTACATAAGTGTATAACCAGAACGGGTAGTAAGACGCGATGCTAAATAAAATAAATAAATATGTCTCAATAAATTCCTATTCAATAAACACTAAAAAGAACCCACACAATTATTTTATGCCACCCAACCCAACCCACTAAACCAACCCTGACAGATCAGCCTACTGGGGTTGGGGTAGCAACACATTTAAAATTGTAGAAATTTTAAAAATGCATGAAAATGTATAATTATTGGTTCATTTTCAATAACATTTTCTGTGAAATATAGTCGTTAAGCGATAAAAGTAAACGTTTACTACCACAGATACAGCCTTCCTTAAACAGAAAAGTCACTATTAACAAGGTCACAACAGAACATTATAAAATAGTTGAGGATTGTTTTAGTGATTTCTAAACCTTTGAACCGCCACTCCTTTAAGAAATACCGCAGTATGTTTCTTTGGGTAGGCGTTGCTCTTGAGAAATCTAACTGTGAGAAATTTGAGCCTAATATCACATCAAAGTGAATATTGACGGTTCTCTCAAAGACCTCGTGTTTTAGAGCGGTTATGTTGGTAAATCTGTGTGTTGACTAGGAAAATCGTGCTGCAACTGTCTATCGAAGATATAAGAAACATGATATTGGTAGATGATAAAACGAGTATGGGTTGTAATGGCACCACTGGGATTCAAGAAGTAGAATCAATACAAAGAAAAACTTGTTAAATGTAAATATATATCTTGATATATATATATATATACATATTTATATATACATATTTATATATATACATATTTATATATATATAAATATTTATTGAGTTGGAACTTATTGAGATATACATTGTGATGTAGTTGAATAAGTTAGGTTAGAGTAATTGAGATAGGTCACCGTCACTAGGAGTGTATTTACCTACCACAGTCCTCTTCCTGAGCTAGGCATGATGATCCGTTTATAACTATATTAAAGGCTCAACATTCTTTGACCATACGATTATTCAAGAGTCACTAGGCTATTGAGAGGTTTGGAGAGTCTGATCTTCCCCGTGTAATGCAGGGACTACTGCACCCGGAATATTATTCCAGGTTGATCATCGGACCAGACAGCGATTGCACAGAAGACGCTAGAAGACGGACTCCTTAATCTAACTCTCCAGTTCTCCCCTTCCAGCCAACATATACAAAAACCTATGATTTAAATACACATAAAATTGGCTTTTCCCTTTGCAATTTGCAATTTGGCATAATACTGTTTAGACAACAATAACAAATATTATACAAGCGCATGACTGCTATGTGTGCCCATAAAAGGGTGATAAGGGTGCATCATCCCCCCTATAACTTAGCAATATTTGATTTATTTTGTTAATTTTCATGAAAAAATAAAAATGGTGTATTTGGAAATTGGCTGTAATTTTCTATTAACAACTTTGACTCATCAATATCGGAGTTTGCAGCGAATAAAATTATAAAGTATATATTTCCTCCTACTACTTCTTCAACAATTATAATGTTTCTTCTCAAAGGGTTCGGCTACATCTCCATTTAAATTTTGGTTAATTTTTACAGAAAATATTTGTAGTGAAAATTGAATAATGAAAATCGTAGCTCAGAATTATGTTGAGATGCTCTAGAATTCCCCCCCACAAGGTTCAATTCTTGAAATTTTCTCTTAGGGTGAGGAAGGGTGCCACATACCCAGCAGATGGGACTCCAATTCTCCCGCCTCACCCTAATTGGAAAACGCACATGGACGCCCTTGATGACTGCTGAGTTAGGCAAATAAAGGTAAAGGTTTGGATTATGTCCTACTTGGAAAATATTGACAACATAAAAGGTGCCAAGCTATGAAAAATTTAAGTTTTTTAATGCTGAAGATGAGTGGGGACATTTATTCTCAATTTGCCGTGAATCCTATTTTAAAATAACAAATTATATCTTTAAATAAAGGTGGGCTTTTGATAGTTTCCAAGGCGTCTCAGCACTCTGTTAGGATGGCCTCTTAGCATAGACGGTATTTATACCATATTCGTTTGTTATTTCGATTTTTATATCAGAAAAAATATGTAATTCATGCAAATTCATTTCCTAGCTTTATTTTTTTGTAATTCTTTTCAGGCACTGCGTCTTACAACCCGTTTGGGTTATACGCTTATGTACTAATTACTCTAATGGTTTTAAAGATTAGGAAGACTATATTTAGAGGAAGTGTACCCACATTTTCGTAGATGTAGAGTGAAAAACTATTTTGAAAAAAACTACCCTCAGTACACCTGACCGAGATTCAAACCTCAATCTCTTCCTCGTCGACAGTATAGTCTACTGCTAGAAAAGAGCATTAGACTATGTGGCCACCGAAGCGAGTTAGTTTGACTATTTTTAAAGGTTTCTACTTTCTCATGTCAAGAGAATGTATCGCAATCATGAACAGTTTCTACCTCGAGATTATGATGAATACGTTTTAGCTTATTTGTGTCCTAACCTAAAAAATTGGATTTTACCATTTTCCACATGTATGTCTGTTTTTCTGTCCCTGGTCACGGATCCGAAACGATTTGATGTATTTTGTTTAAACTTGATATAATACAGAAGCTATAGGACAACACCTCTGGACCGTTTTTAAAATTTAATTTGACCCTAGCGTTAAAATTAAGGATAATTTACCGACGAAACTTGCTTTACTTGCTTTAATGATTTTGTTCAAACTGGACACCTGGAAAGTTTTTGGCCTCCAAAATAACAGTAATACGTACTGAGTTTTTAGGCAAAAACTCGTTGAAGTGTAGTTTACTGAAAATTCAAAATATATTGAAAATGGCTCTAGATTTTTTTAAATGTATATCTGGGGAGTACATGACAAATAAAATAGTAAACTTTTAATTTTTGGGAAGGGAGGGGGTATTTGTTTACGGATTGTTAGTCTACTAATGACAATTTAAAGAATAATTAATACTAACCATAAGAGGTTCGGGGGATTTGGTTCAAAATAAGTACCTATAAAGTTTTTCCATTATAAATAATTATGTACATTGGTTTTACTATAATAAATATTTTAACAATTTTATTTAAAATTTACATATAAAGAGTGATTATTGTGACCAACAAGAATATGTATTTATTTTTATGAGGATAACTTACTTAAGGTGATGATGCGGGTAATTGGAAAAGGATGTTTTTATAAAGTTTCTTGAGAAAACATATTTTTGGTCCAAATAAATAAAATATTATCTCATTACAATCATAGAGTTTTAATTTTCCCCACAAGGTGATATTAACATTTCTTGAATATCTCTCATGATTATAGCGGCATAAGATGGCAAACTTTTTAAATTGAGAGAAAAAGTTGTCATTAAATTCCAGGACACCCTTGACAGACAATTTATTTTATCTATAGTAGCCATAAATAATAAAATACCTCCACTGGTGGGCCCGCAGTCTTAGGTGTCACTCTAGAATGCCTGGGTTTACCAATGACGGAGATATACAACTTAGAATACCGGCTGGTTATACTTAAGTTTCTTATTAGTAAAGATTTTTATCTTTCCCCAACACACAAAGAGAGAACATTTCTTCGGAATATTCTACTTTCTTCATCCCTGCCCCATTACTATAAATATGCTGATAGCCCTGATGGATAGTAATGGTAATAATAAATATATGTAATATATATATATATATAAATTATGTTTATAAAGATTTAGTAAAGAGAAAAAATCATTTTTATGTATAGAAAGAAACTAGTTATTTAAACAAATTTGGTGATGATACAAAGTAGCATGACAATGAATAAAAAGCAA
Source organism: Timema californicum (assembly GCA_902141385.1). Lineage (NCBI taxonomy): Eukaryota > Metazoa > Arthropoda > Insecta > Phasmatodea > Timematidae > Timema > Timema californicum. Next base: position 71,863 of record CABFOW010001490.1, read on the forward strand.
GAAAATTAGAGCAAGATGTAATATAATAAAAATATAATTTACTAAGAAAATTTGAATTAATATATTTCATAGAATGGTGGAGAATAAATGTTACAATATATTTACAATAAATTGTACATTTATATAACATAAAATATATTTGAATAATATACAATACAAATGAAAAAGTTAATATTCAAAATATTTTATGTTCAAGTAAAATCTTTGCTTGTTAATTAAATGAATAAACAATTATGGTGGATGTAGATAATAAATAAATTAATCAAAGGGAGAAAATTTTGGGTGGGTTTTAAAAATGTATAGGTTACTTTAGAATGTTAAAGAATATTTTAAACAAACTGGATTGGTCTTAGCTTCATTCCTATTCTCCTTAAATACTCTAGATCCACTATGCTGCCAAAAACAATCGACTACTAGTTTATACACTTTTCCGGCATCATCATTAGGTCTTAAATAGAACAAACTAGATTACATACTATTTATATTTTTAATTATTTTTTAATTATGGCCTACCCTTGGTTCGGTAAGGCCTGCAGAACTTACGATGAGCCAATATGCAATTCATCTATAAACACTGTAGAAACATAACGTTTGAAATTGAAACTTTTGGAAATTGTGCTTGCTATTAACCAGAGGTCGATTTGACAAAATGGTTAAAGTGGTGAAAACCAAATAGTTTAATGTTTGGCAGCACTTTAGTTTTAACCGTTTTCTCTAATGAAAAAGAACAAACACTCCGGAGATCGTGGTATACGGACAAACAACTGTTACAAATTATTAACCTGATTTCAAGACACAAAAATTTCAAATTTATGGAGGAGAATTGAAAGTCTCTTCACATTTATAATAATTTTTAGTATCTTATTGAAATAATGATTTTAAAATTGTGTTTTAGACTAAAGATAGTGACAATATTAAATATCATAAATGCGACATCTTGTATTTTCAATTTTCAATGTGGCACTTATAATCAAATATGTTTGAAGTTTCTAGTGCTAGGTCACATTTTAGTATAGTCAGTGAGTTTAAAGGATTACTGTATACTCTTTTTTAAGTTCCCCGAAAAAACAAGCGGAGAAGAGAAGCATAGTCACGTGATGAGCTCTAAACCAAACTCAATATTTAAGCACCATAAACACGACCCACTCGGTTTTAGTTCAGCTAGTTTCAGATTGGTTGGCTCTGCTCGAAAATTTCTATCTGTAGTACTTATTTTTTGTTAGTAATAGCTTGCAACTATTAGAACATTTGCGGTACGTGGATATATATATATATATATATGCTAGTTTCATCTTGTTTGGTTGGCCAGGGAAGGCGAGTTAAGAGCTCGAATACCATCTAAGGAGTGTCTCTAGTTGCATCCCAACTATCACCCCTTGACCCAGTTGCGTCCCGAAAAGGGGACAGTTAAAAATGTTACTACCACCTGAGTTGCATCTTAAAGAGCGAAGTCTAAGAAATAAAATAATATTCAAAGTATAAGCAAAAGTATGTTCAGAATTATATATTAAAGTATAATTCAGTCAATTCTACAGTCAGGTATTAGATAAAACAACATAATCTGACCTAACGTAGCCTAACTAGCCTAACTAGCCTAACTAGCCTAACTTAACGAACAAACATCGGACAGATTTTAAATAGAGAGTAAATATTTGTCATTTTAATATTGCAAATAACTTAATGGCTCTAATAACAGAGTTAAATAGGCGAGACACAGCTACGCGCAACTATTAAATCATGATTGTCACTTCAATAAATTTAAATGGTGGCATATTATCGCAATGGCTTAAAATACAATTAGTTACCTAACTGTACTCCAATTAATAATAAAGAAATGAAAATAGAATAATGTCTGTCAAGCACCAAATTTGTTTCAATTTAGACAGTGGTAACAAAACAATTACGTACCTTTTATTGTTGGATTTTTACATTCAAACAACGCAATGACATTTAATGCATTATTACAGAACAAAACTACGAACTGTGAAATCTTTGTTTATATTCAAAGATGTTTGTATTCCTCCAAGTCCAAAAACATCTTGTCACCACTAAATATGGTGGTTGGTAGAGCTTTAAAATAAGTTTTAAAGGTTCTATAAACTTTAATGTTGTATTAATGGAACTTAAACTTTAAATTAATAATATAAATAGATACAAAATTATGTGCTAATATTGTTTTTGTAAAACATCCAAAAAGGGCCGCTTTTAATTTTATTGCTAGTTTATGAGCAAAATGTTTAAACATCTTTGTATTTGCTGTCGTTTTCATTACATATTTAAAATAAAGTAGCCTTGATTTTGAAAGTAAATTCTTCACAAGGATTGGTCGAAAAGAGAGCAATTGATGACGTTTATGGTGACGTCACCATAATATTGCCACTAGTTTGCGCTTTGTCTAGTGAATACGGAAATGGAGTAAATAATAAGGCACATCTTTTGGAGTATATTGAGTGCTATTTCCAGACTTGTGCCGAAGCAGAATTGCACTCGTTAATGAATCCAGGCCCTGAAGTTCCCAAAACAATTTTCTGGACTTAATTTAATTTCGGGTTTATTATATGAATGATTTAAAGCTCTCCCTTCAAACAAACGCGGATATTTTTATTCTTGATCCTAACTAAATAATCTAAAACCTTATTAGTGTAAACTTGCTGCTAGCCCGGACAGGTATATTATGTTTTTGGTAACTTTTGCCTTTTTTGACATTTGAAAAGTTAATAAAAATATTGTTCCCTCTTAATCAGCTTGGTAAAAAATGTTTCGATACAATTGAAAATGTTGTAAGTTAACATCACTTGTCAAAGTTAAAAAGATTTCATGTAAGATAGGAGAATATATATCTCTTTTCAATGTATTTTCAACTCCCAGAAAATAATCAAATCGCAGTAAATTGTTAATATTGACATCATATTGACTTGAGTGACCCCATGATCTAAGGTGCTACTCTCACAAAGGCGGGGAGATTGGGGTTCCATATCGGCCGGGTGTATTGAGGGAATTTTTTTCTAAATGGTTTCCTACTATTCATTCAGTCAAATGGAGGTACATTTTCCCCAAATTCAATCTTTTTAATCTCTAACACATTTGTTCAATTGGTATTTAGGTGTATAAACTAAACGGGTAGTAAGATGTGGTGCAAAAGGAATTCTATGTGCACGAATTATAGTACTAGTGTCCACACATTTTCTTTAACATCTTACTACCCGTCCGTGCTATTCGCATATTTATAGCCAAACAAATGTGGTTAATGAAGAGGAAGGTAAATTTTGAAGTAAATGAACTAGTATATGTGCGGGAACTATTTAGGAAATAAAACTTGAGTACACTCAGCGGAGATTTGAACTCTAACCTCCTCATTATCGGCGAATCAGAATAGACTAGACTGACGCAATGGGACACGTTCTTACTGTAGCTTATCCTAAATAGGTTTTAATTAGCTAACAAGAGGAACCAGTATATACATTATATATATATATATATATTAATAAGCACAATTCGGAATCGAGCCAAGGTCCCCTAGAATTGTGGTCAACCACTCTAACCACGCTTCTTTGGCCCCAGACGTACTAAAACCGATTAATTTTGAATCTTCAAATATTCTCACATTACAAACACCAATGACGTGCTTAAGGAAACCTTATCAACATTTCGATATATATTTTGATTTAACGTGTCATTTAAAAAAAATCCATGGCTTAATGGTTGTCCTATTTTGTGTGTTTTTGTATTTGTTTGAGTTGCTCTCAAGCTCCCGACATTGGATATTTCAGAAGCCAATTAATTCCCCGGGATTAATTAATCCGTCCATCTGGCGCTGGGATAGTATCATCACTTTACCCTGGAGGTATCGCCTGCCCCCCAAGTGTGTGTGTGTGTGTGTGTGGAGTAGCCTACGACACAGTAACAAACTTCCACGTGTATGACAGCGCTACTAACGCAGTTTACCTGCCGGCTGTCGTCAGCCAAGCATTCCCTGAAACAATTCGCCACGGATAAGAGACATTAGGAACAGTAACTGGGAGCTTACAATTTCATGCAATGAGCGTGAACAGTGTTGCATGGTTGTCATTCCAAGGAGTTTTTTTTTAATTATATACTTTTTATAGTTATGCTATTATTTTTTAGCTGCACGTACGACCCATCGAAAAACCAGACTATTTTAAGTTCACATAAATATAGGTCGGTAAATTTGAAATAAAATCAATTATTCATTAGGATCAAAGTCGAGAAAATTACAATGAAAAAGCACATACTTAAAACATCCCATTTATTTTGGGTATTTTACCCTCCATACTCCATTCACGATTGTAAATAGTTTTAGTAAATACCTGAAACATGTAAATTGCAAATGTAATACAGAGGATTGCGCTTTGTCGAATATGTATGTTAGATTAAACCAAAGTTGAGACTTCACATTCAATATATTTAAGAATTAGACACTAAAACGTTCGCTTAAAATTTCAAATATGTCGAATAAATCATTTACATTTTAAGACTAGATCTAATATTCAATATTCAAAATGTATACCATTATGTTCATTAAAAGTGCTCCTAAAAGTATATTTAAGACTATATTATTTACTATTCAAACAATAAATAAATTAACGTGTACTGACCTCACCCTACACCTAATAGCTAGAGGCAAATACTAGCCTAAAAGAGGGTGGTTGGGATCTAAGGAAATTATCGCAACAAATAGTAAAACTTTACATAATTTAAAGAAATCTTTGAATTATTTATTCAATGTAATAAACAGAGGTTAAACAACAAATTACATGGCCTTACAAGTCAAACTGAAGTTTGTTGGAAAACAAATAATTCATGGCTTAGTCTGCACTTGCGCAGTATGTTTGAGAGTTTATTTCAAACTCTCAAGGTAAATTATTATTTTATTTGAACAAGTCTGGAAGAGACAAAAAATATTAACAAAATTGTTAATGTTATAAAAAATAATTTAAAGAACCCTTTTTCAATGGTTTACAACACGTCTGATTTACCACCGTGAATACAGACAAAACAAATTTAAATTTTAAGATCAAATATAAATTTAAATATTGAGTTAGACATTTATTAAAAATGTAAGTTACTAAACCTTACGATGTTTAAAAAGAGCTTAAAGAGCCTATTTCAAATGGTTTACAACTCGTCTGATTCACCAGCGTGAATACAGAAAAAACAAATTTAAATTTTAGAATAAAATATAAGTTTAAATATCGAAGCATATATTTATTATTAGCACAAAAGGTTGACTTCCCGTCTAAAACTCAAAACCTTCGTGGAACTAATACCCTCAAAACTCTTGAAGAAATCGACAAAATTCCTACATTTTAATATTTAATATTAAAATAAAAAAAGAATTGTTACGTTAGAATACTTGTAATTTCTCACTAAATTAATCGGTGAATTTTAAAGTCAAAACCTTATTAAACAACAAAAATAAGTTACTTTAATATTTACTCCGAAAAAAATATGTCTACAAAAATAACCGATAAAGGAAACATTATCAAGTTAAAGAGTTCAAACAATTACTGGTAGCCACACGAGCAATCAAAACTAATATTTAAACTACACCATTTCAAGCCAGAAAAAGAATTTTTTAAATGTTGTTACCAGAACATTTCAAGAAATTACAAAGATACTAGCACCCAAGTGGCAATAGGAAACATTATTTTTTCCGAACAGAATTTACTTTCAAAAATAAAACCTTTAGCAAAATAATTACAGATGCCTACACTGAAATATTTCAACTGCATAATAAACCTAAGTTTTCAAGATAATCAAACCCATAGTTGAAATATAAAGTTTATATAATCAATAATATATAAATATGTATAGCCATACTAGCTAGATAGGACTTCTCGTGGAAGTGTCGGATTTCATAGTCTTTGATGCTAGCTGAACGCTAGCTATATATAGGTCTAGTTGATGAATTGGTGGGTGGGAAATTTCTTTATTAGAAAATTGATTACTAGTAGTATAACGTCACACGCCAAGCAGCTGGTGGATAGACTACGTCTCTTTAGTCATGTCCAACAGTTTCGTGGTGTGTTGTAGGGCCATTTGACTTGTTCCCAAGACTCGAACACCAGACATATGGTGAGTGGCTGCAGACTCTAGCTACGTTCATTCGTTCATTCAGTCACGTAGACCAGGTAAGTTGCAGTGAAACTAGTGAATGGCCCACCGAGACAGCCCGGTCAGAACAATCAGAGTATTCATGGATCCCTTTATTGGAACGTCTTGTTGCTGCATTATCCATAGCTTGTTTAGAGTTTCTCTTCATTCTAGCATTTGGTGTAAACAGGCTGGTTATGGAAGTCACGCTATTTCAGGAGATACAACGAGTGAGTAGAGCACCTATATGAGACATAGTAAGAATGTGATATTTAATAATGCTAGATGTCTATGAGTATAAGTTTATTTGGAGTGGTAGTATACTAGCTAGTTTTGCAGTATGTATATTGAAGGATGTATATATGTATAGGCTTATTTGGGGCGGGTAGTAACACTGTGATATTAGCAGTACAATCTGATGTTACAAAAGTTACAAGAAAAAGCTATTATGTTAAATTACGAGCAAATAAGGGGTTATAAGGCTTTTACCAAAAGTTAAGAGTTATTAGCACCTGTGACTGTACTTAGAGACGCTTTAGAATCCCTGGTACCACACTAAACTCCACATAACATTAAGAATAAGTAACATCACTTTGACTAGGAATTGAACTAGCATAGCTACCAAAGCTGGTTAGTCATCACCTTGAGGTATAGGGCCTTAGAGGTTTCGACCACAACACGGAGACAGTGTTTAATTAAAATATTTTTCAAACAATAGTACTATCAACTAATACAAATAATCTAATAAGCTTTAATGCATGTAAAAATTTAGGAAATTCTCTATACATTTAAAAACTGTAATTAGTTAATTTATAAAGATCAAATAACATAAAAATAGCTTTAAAACTTGAGCTAAAACTGCTTCTTTAAACAAGAATAATAGAAATGTGTACAAATGTTGCACATTTTGCGATTTTTACTATAGCTGCCTGCCTTAAACTACAAAAATGTAATTTATGTATTAATTTCAAATAAATAGGGTGTCTGGAAAGTAAGTTCCGTTTGGCCATGGATATACGTCTCAGGTATATTGACAGCTGCCATTTTGCGCATGTGCAGTGTCTTCCATCATTCATTGACAAGCCACAGACGTCATTATATTGAAGTTTCTTTATGTTTACGGTTGTTGTTCAAATTTAAATATGTTAGTCAATACCACGGCCCACCGACTTTGAAATTAGGTGTGTATTTAATTTTTTGAACGCTAGGAATATGCGATGTAGCAGAATTCATCGAATGATTTAAGTGGACAGTAAAAATGTGATGGGGGATGGTTTTGTTAGGGGATGGGTCCGTGCGTTTGATTAAGGAGGAGAGAACGTAGATTCTAGAGGTGTTTAACATTCATACATTTTCTTGGAGTCCTATATAATGGAGTGAGCTGTGCTAATAAAAAAAAACCTTTTATTCTTTGACATTTCATCCTAATTATGGCCTTATATTTATAGCCCTCACACCCTTTTTCAAATACATTTATGGATACTTCATTGTGTATTACAACACGCTAAATTAAAATAAATTAACTCCATTTTCAAAGTTCTACTAGATCATCATATTGACTGATCTTATCCTTCTTTATCCATAGTTTCCAACGTACTTGTTGCGTGGTACTGCCACGTTTCACTATGACATATAAACAACCTCACGTTGAAGTAGACTAAAGGACAGAGAGGGCACGCATTTTAAAGGAGAATGGCAATCATTTGATTTATTAAAAATTCAAGTCACCCATCCCAAATGTCCAATCAGGGGCCAAGAAGCATACATAAGAATCTGACGTACCACTCCACTAAAGCAAAGATAGATCCAATAACAGGCGAGAGGGAGAGGGGGTGAGCAGTATATTGACTAGAAAATATATAAAAATCAAAACTTATTCATGAATTGTATTCCTCTGAAAAAAAAACTTAAGATGTTCTTGAATTATTACCTTTGATAGGAACTTAAAAATAGTAAGAGCCTTTATACAAAGATATTGCTTACGTTTTAACAAATTACCAGAAAAAAACTATATTTAAATTACATTCTTAGAATTAAAACTGCCACCAACATCTTGTAAGGCGAATTTTTCATCAAAATTGAGCTTTGTAATAAGTAAGATAAAGAATGCTACTAGAGGAATTTTTACTCTCTCATTTAAAGAAAAAATAATTGTAGTTGTGAAAATTTTTGGCCTGGAGATGATGTTGATGGATATTGACGTTTTATGTGCCCCTCAACCCAAAAAAGTGGGTCTGTCCCTGGCGCTACTACCAAACCAGTTTTATGGATTTGTTTCAAACTTGATATTTATATGATAGGCTATATGGCTTCAAGGATTTTTTTATTTTAATTCTAACCATCTAATAATTAGGGGTAATTTACTGATGACTGATATTTAAAAATTACTATAGATTCTAGAATAAGGCTCAAACAATTTTTTATAATGAATATCTAGAGAGTATTTTACATAGGCTATATGAAGAGTAGTTATGCTCATTTTTCTAAATAAATTTAAAAAATGAGTTTGCACATGGTTTATTAAAGACTAAATTTTGAAAATTTTGTCTCAAACACTTTAATACACTTTTAATATATTAAGTGAGAGTATGTTTGATTTATTTTTCCTGTTACGTCAGGGTCAGTAAATTTCAAAATAAAGTGATAAATTAAGAAAATTGGTAGGCGTGCACAGCACTACTTTTCCAAAACATTTTTGCTTCGGAAACTTTGTTCAAATCTCAGTTAAGGAGCCATTTTGAATTAGGCATTTTAATTCTTGTTTTAAAGGTTACGATTAAATTATTTGATCGGTCAAGCATATAAATTTAATCAGCATTGGCTTTGCTTCTCTTATTTATGAGAGGTGCTTTATATTAAAAATTGTAGTGGTTGATTTTGGACGTAAAAATAAAAAGTTTGTTGATAATACATGTTTTGACATGATTTTAAATGCCGAAATTGTAATTAATTATTATAATATTATGTTAATAAACTAGGCCTAGAAACTTTTGTCGAACATTAACACTTTATTTACCAATGATAATGTGTCTAGATATATTAAAGATACGTAGAGTTGTAAATAATCACTTGAAGTTGAATGATTGCAGTCCATTTCGATGCAATAACATTTATTTTACCACCGACATATCCTGAAACAAATCATCAATATCATAACTTGTGATTATTGTTTATACGCTTGATATGAACAGTATTAATACACGGATCAGTAGTTGCACGGTTTGAGGAAGTATTTTTCAACCAGTGTTCCTCAAAGAGTCAGCGGGTGTGCTGCGGGAGTTTCGGGGTGGATAAAAAATGAACGAGAACAAATTTTGAGAAGTAAAAATAAACCTTTTTATATCCATAATCAACATATTTTTTAAAAATAACACAATAGTTAGAATTTTATCTATTTAGCTTTTAAACACAATCAAATAATCGTTATTTTATTTAAAAAAAACTCCTTAACAAACAGATAGTGCTGTCCTGACAGTTTTATCGCCCTGTTTAGTGTGCCGTAACTAGAAATAGGGGGGGGGGATCATTTGTATANATGTGTCACGCCCACACTAGAATAGATTTCACATAGCGTAAGGTTTAGGGCCAAGCTCACTCTCATGTATACTGAGGATACTTTTTTCCTAATTGTTTTTCCAATCTTCCCTCCTCGAAAATGTAGGAGCATTTTCTCGAAATTTAACCATCATCATTCCTAACTTAATAGTGAAGATATGTGGATAAGCGAAATGAAAATAATACTTGCTACGATAGAAAAGAAATCAACTACATATAGATGAAATAGTATATAATGTGTGGAGAATACCTTCTTTAAAGCCTTTGTTTACTTACACTCTGACATTAGAAATTTAAAAGATCATTACCGCACCTACATAAGTACGCCATCTCATTATGTCCTAACCCTATCTTGAGCTAGTTCTATCCAGTCCCCCTCATTAAGCCCTATCCCTATCTTGAGATAGTTATATCCAGTCCCCTCAATAAGCCCTATCCCTATCTTGAGCTAGTTCTATCCCGTCCACCTCATTACACACTATCTCTTTCGAGTCCATTCTTATGTTATCCTATAATCTTCGTCTATGTCTTCCCAATGGTCTCTTTCTATTGGGTTCGCCCATCACCCTGAATGCGGGTCTAGATTATCTCATTTGTATTGTACACCCTAAATTAATGTTTGCTATGTAAGGTAAGAGACCACGTTTCACAATCATAGAGAACAACCGGTAAAACTATTGTTTTGCATATTCTGAGTTTTACATCCCTTGAAAGAACAGATATCAACAATAATTTACTGACCGGGTAAGAAAATGTATTTCCCGACAGCAATCTTTTCCTAATTTCCAATCTTCTATCGTTATCAATCTTTTATTCGTATATATTTATTATTAGGAATCTTTAACACGCACATTCTGAACTACAAGCTTTATTAGAACATGAATTACAGGCCACCTTAATTTTATGATTGACACACCACCCAGTTTACCATTGACAAAGGGAAAAGATCAAATTTTTAAGCCTTATAAAGAATTGACCCCAAGGCATAAGATTGAGCATAAGATTGTGGGTCAAATCCAGGCTGGATGTGTTGAGATTATATTTACATAAATTACTTTCAACTTTCTCTCCACGCAATTTTGGAAACATTTTCTATAAATGGTAAATCACTTATCCTACTTCACTAATGTAAATATGATAATATCTATTACAGGTAACAAGATATTGTGTCTCACATAGCCCCTGAAAAAGACAAAATTTAATTTAGATAGTACCCCTGAAACTAAAACAAGAGTTCATACAGCTACCAGTGTTTATAGAAGTACTTTTAAATTGTTTTAAATTTAATTTAAATTTAAAAAAGTAAGTCATTTTACAGATTTTTTGTGCTATTTAAATATGTGTCATCATTAATAGTAATAAAATTAATAGCTCTGATAATTGTTTCAGTGGCTGCATGCCCTAAGGTGTTTCTCTCGCAATAGACTGGACTGCCGATGACAAGGAGATCAGGGTTCAAATCCCAACCGGGTGAACTGAGGGTGGGTTCTCCAAAATGGTTTCCCATTCTCCATTCACACAAATGGGGTACATTTCCTATTTATTCAACCTTCCTTATCCTCAACTCATTAGCGTAATGTAATTAGTACATATGCGTAGAGACTGAGCAGTTAGTTAGACGCGGTACTAAAAAAATAGATGATAGATAAAAATAAACGATATTCACTATCAAAATCACTATAATAATTGAAACGGTCAACACACTGCTATAAATACTTTGATAAAAGCGTCAACAATAAGGAAAGTGAGTAGGCTACTAGCAACTGTATTTGAATTTGCCAAAGGAGAGTATACAAAAGCAACTGTGTGGTGTTCGGAACTTTGATATTTTCGGTCGATATTGAATCTTGGTAGGATAGTTAAAAATAGTGTCTGGTGCATTAACAGTAGGATCGGCCCTATCAGCTACGATGTATGTCTTTAGTACATAACTTAATATCTATATATCCGACAACTTACTTACTCTGTGGCACTAGGAGCTCGAAATTTCATTGCCACACTTACAAAAGTACGCCACTATCCTTATTTTGTGCTTGTTCTATCCAATACACATCAACATACCCCATCCTTATCTTAATATATATCTATTCCACCTTATTATACCTATCCCTATCTGTGTCTAGATATATCCTGTCCAATCAATTATACCCTATAGTTTTCAGGTCCATTCTAACGCTATCCTCCCGTCTGCGTCAGGTCTTCCCGATGGTCTCTTCCCATTGGGTTTTCCAGTCAATATTCTGAACAAGTTTTTAGATTATTCCATTCACGCGGCGTGTCTTGCCCACAGTAATCTATGAGATTTGACTATCCTAACAATGTATTTTGATGAGTACAGGGTATGTAATTCATTATTATAAAATCTTCTCCACTCCCCAGTAGCCTCATCACTTTTTTATTTTATTTTACTAAATATCTTCCTAAACACCTGGTTCTCTAACACTTTAATTTTTCTCACCATGTAAGGTAAGAGATGACGTTTCACGTGCATAGAGACGTGACAGCTGAAATCTGAAAAATTAGTTTTGAATAATATTTGATGATACATATTTTAATTGTTTCGTAAGCAGCCACTCATTCAAGTACCACAAATGATAAATATTGCTTTTCAGATGCCTTAAAGAACCTTCAGGTTGGGAAAACTCGGGTTTAATTTCTTATTACTATATTCACCAAATTATTTAATTTACAGTTTAAATAATTTATTCTAGTTGTCAGGCTTGTATACAAATATTTATACTATCTTTTTAGTTGAGGTATTTTAAAATTTCTCATTTTTATTGAATTTCAAATGACCTGATTGTCGTAATTTGTCCTGAAATGTAGGTAAATTTGAAACAATGGAAATAATTCTATGATCCGAGTGAAACAATCAGTAGGCCACCGTTGTGGGTGGAATATTAATAGAAGATAACTAGGTTGAGACCATATACCAGCTGAGAAAATACAATTTATTTAAAGTTGAATATTACAAATATCGTATAAAATACTAAGGGAATCAGTGCTTGTCTTTTTACTTGAAACCTAAAAAAATACTAATTTAACATATAACAGCAACCTTAATATTACACATTAAAACTTAGTGCTAAGTTTAGTTGAATATCAGAATGATCTCATAAAGGAATTCGTAATTGTTTTAATAACCTGCCACCGCCTTGGTGGCCACATGCTATAAGATGTCACCCTCGAAAAAGACTGGACTGCTGATGGTGGGGAGATCAGGGTTTGACTCTCCGTCAGGTGTACTGAGAAGGGTGACTTTTCACAAATTCGTGTACACTTTATCTAAATTAAACCTTCACCATACCTTATACAGTAACGTAGTTAATACATGTGGGTCCAACCCAAATGGGTAGTAGGACGCGGTGCTAACAAATAAATTAAGAACTCGTCCTCGGCGTTGAGCGAAGCTCTTCTTCCCTTGCAGCCCATGTTTTCATACCCTTTCCATGAGGACGAGCAACCATTGTTGGCACTTCTGATTTATGTTTGGAATTTATGTGCATTATTTGATATTAACCTATTTACTCAACATTGCATTCATATGATATTATATTCAAAATGTCTCCGTAAGTTTTGGTATTTGTTGAAGCACTTTATTCTTACTCAAAAGGTCGCAATTCGATCTTTAAGTGAGAGACGGGGAGGATTAGCTACTCACAATCCTTTATATAGACGAATATTGATGCATTTCTTTAAAATTAATTCTCATCCCGTCACTTTATATTAGCTATTGTAAGTTGCGGATAGCACAAATGGGCATTGGCACTCTCCTGAATAAAACTAAAAAATAAATCATTCATAATAATACTCCCAAATAAAATAAAATACATATTCTGGTTTTAGTTACTTCATAAGAGTAGAGACAGGCCTCGACCGTGATCAAGAGCATCCAGGACTCATTTTCAGGCACTATACCTAACATCTTCAAGTTAATCTGTCTGTGGGGTGAAATTATTCTAGGCACGTTTGATTAGTATTAAATGCCAAAAGCTTCACCTTAACTTAAAAGGCTAGGTTGTTATTCAGGTAAGTAACGTGCCCCTTATGAACCAACTTATTATATCAACATACGACTTACAAACTAACCTCACTCTAGCTCACGTTGTCAACACTATACTTTATTTACAGTCATAAGAGAGAGGTTCGAATATCCGCCGATTGCGTTGGGGATGTTTCACACATTTTCTTTTTTACTGTAGCTTTACTATCCCTTCTCCACTCTAATACTGGTGCGTTTCTTCTAATATACTCTCCTCATCCCTATTATTAAATTAATTAGTTAATAATCAGGCAGTGGCTCACTCAAGGGGGGGGGCAAATGAGGCAGTTAGCCCTCTACCCCAAGTCCCAAATAATGTTAATAAAAACTTAAAATATATCAAGTTAAACTATAAAAATAGAGAACTGGAGTTGTGTTGAATAAATTTAATTCACATTTTTTAAATATAATAGGCAATAGGCAAGCCAAGAATACTCCAAATTACTTCTAAAGGCATCTAATTTTCAAAAATTTGCCAAGCTAAGGGTATTCCAAGTAGGTAGCTTTAAGATAAATCTAAGTTTCAGAATTCTTCTAAAGAATGATCCCTCCAAATATCTTCTAGGTGCATCCAAACATTTTACTTTTTACTGGAGAGGGCTATCTGACTCCCCTTTAGGTTGGAGGGCAAACCTCTCTTTAAAATACCTTTATTTTTCTAACCATCCCTCCGAACACCCTCTCCTCCATAATTTAACTCTGGCTATAGCCTTGATTACTTACCACCCCTTCCCCAAGTATATTTCTGGGTGTGCCAATGATTCAGGGTTCAAAATGCACTCATAGAAAAATATCTAAAATATACTCAACACCTAGTCATTCGTCCATCAATATGTCACTGAGGAAAGGGAAACACTGAATTCACTAATTAAATATTATTTTTCAGTGCCGGTAGCCAAATCAGAGATCAATAGTTCAGTAGTAAGTCACTTTAGCGAACATGTTAAAGAGACGAATGTTAAAAAGACGAATGTTAAAAATATTTAAAAACAATCATAATTATAATAAAATGTAACATTTGTTGGCATGCTTACAAGGGCGTCAATCTAATCTATTCTGATTTTCTGGTGGTAGGGAAGTCAGGGATCGAATCCCAGCTGGATATAATGAGGTGGTATTTACTAAATGGTTTCGTGTAGATCTGGGTAGGCTATATTTATTATAAATAATGATTGATTTATCATAACTACCCTCTTAATATAAATTTGCGTGTCGTCCGGATGGCCATCAAGACCATAGATATCCAGAGAGGGGAGTAAATGGGGTGGTTTATCCCAGACCCACATGTTTCCGAACCAGGTTCTTTTATAGTCGAGGACCAGCCTCGGTGGCGTAATTAGCTAACGCGCTAGTTTCGTGTTGAGCTAGATTGCAGAGGACGAGGAGATTGAGGTTCGGATCTCAGATGGGTGAACTGGGGGTGTTTTTTTCATAAATGGTTTTCCACACTCAGATGCTGGTTCACGTCTTCTAAATTCAACCTTCCCAATTCCTAACCCATTAGTGTAATTAGTACGTAAGCGTATAGCCCAAACAGATAGTAAAACGAGGTGTTAAATAGTTATTTTTAGAGTCGGTGACTAGTGCAAAGGTAAAAGTAATGTTGCTAAATAATTGAATATAATTTTTCATGCACCCTTTGTTTATCCTGGAAGGTAGCAAGCTTACCTAGCGGGGTTCCAGTCTAGTATAACTTATAGTTAGATAGTATAGGGTCATAGTGTAGTACGTATTATGTTAGTAAAAAATTAAACTATCACAGGAATTAAATGTATTATTTTATTTTAAAGGGGGACCTCCAAAAATGTTACCGCCGAGGCTCTAGGAAACCTGAGGAGCGTGTTGTTTGCGTCCGTGTTGTTAGCGCCCTTTCAAAAAACGTGGGCGTTTGCTCCCACCTAAAATAAACCGTAAGTGTTCGTGCACTTCGGCTGGTTAAAGCCTCGATACTAGCAACTGGAAGTCAGTAAGAGGACGTACAGTACATGGTGTTTATGTTTTGGTCGGTTTTGTTTCAGAACAATTAGTATGAAGGAATCTTGGTGGTATAAATGAGGCTAGGTTAGGTTAGGTTAAGTTAGTCATCGATCTGATATCTTTATTTTGCCAATGATACATTTTTTTACCGTGCCAGACAAAAAACAATTACCATTCTGAAAAAAATGAGTCATACGAAATATTTTGTATAACCACAGGAAAAATAAAACTAGAATTAAATATTTTAGTAATTAAATATTATAAAAAGATTTGAATATTAAGTGGGCACAAACACATATGTGTGCAACCAACACGTAGCCGAGTCCTAAGTAATATGTGGTGCACAAAAAAGTAAAAATCAACCGCACTTGATACTTGCAAGCGATAAAAATATTTATTTACCAAAGTTAGATTGTGTTTTAGCCCAGTATCCCTCTCAAGTTTAGAAAGTCTTTGCGCTTCAATTCAACGGAAAGTGATATCAGTTTTGAAGTGGACAGCACTCGCTATAAGTTTGTCGCTACACTTTATCATGTTAACACGCCCCTCCCTCAGCCAACTCCTCCTCCCACCCACCAAACTGTACTTGTTGGTGTTTGTTTTTTTATCGATAACAAGCGAGAACCACTTGTTGCCAGACTGGCCTGCATTATCGTGCATTAGCTTTTAGAAGACAACCAAAATCATAACAAACCACTCAGAGGAGGATTTTCACTTCATTCTCTAAGAGTTAGTAGGAGGATTTCCTGTTTTAGAAATTCATGAATCTTTTTTCATCTTTAGACGAAGTACGTTTACTAAATTTATCGAATTAATCAAATGATTTATTTAAACAACACGTGTAGCATCATTATTTTAGTTTGGTGATATTTTTCCCCTTTAATTTTCTCTCGATCTATCGTCAATAAAAATTTAATTCAAGATTTTGTTAAATGTCGACGTTACATCACCTCCTGAAACCGTAAAAGTGGTTTTCGCAATTCCGTCTGTGTGTGTATTTAGGGTTGTCATAGGGTTTCGGTGATCTGGTGGTCTAGGGGTAAGG
Organism: Timema californicum; assembly: GCA_902141385.1. Taxonomy (NCBI): domain Eukaryota; kingdom Metazoa; phylum Arthropoda; class Insecta; order Phasmatodea; family Timematidae; genus Timema; species Timema californicum. The sequence goes on from CABFOW010001490.1 coordinate 88,596, forward strand.
TGTCAGACTTCTGTGCTGGCGGCCGGGGTTCAATCCTCGGTCCCAGCACAGATTTATCTGATAACCATTACACATTAGCGTAAGTGCGTATAACCCGAACGGGTAGTAAGACGCGGTGCTAATAATAATAATAATAATACATAGGGTTTCCCCTATAGGTATTTTGAATTAGATATCCAACCCTAAGATCAATAATAATTTACTGAAGGGCAAAAAAAGAGAAACAATGTATTTTAAAGCGACTTTAATTATATTTTAGGTACAGGTACTGTTTAAGATTACAAACAAAATGGTACTCTTCTTATCTATGAAAATGACTTCAAAGGTACTTTACGTGGGCAGATATTTCCAATTTTGAATACAACTCCGCAACTAGTACAGAACCAAAATAACTTATTATTAAAGTGGTACTAAAAATAAGAAAATCGACTTGAAATTATATTACTATAAAACCACATGGTTGACTCACTCACTAACACTAATGTTTACCCACTTCCAGATGAGTTAGAAAGTTGAAATTTGGCAAACTTATGGCTATTAGCCTGAAACCGACGGGAAATTTCCAAAAAGCTAAAAAAAAATTAATTTCAAACCCTCGGAAAAAAATGCAAAATGGTGGAGCAACTTTAAAGTCGGTGTGGACCTTTCTTTGAAGGTCTCTTGTGGCTAAACGGTAAGACCTATCAAAAACGGATCTGGAATTACATAAGTTTACATCAACTTGCAAAGAAAACTCACTGGGGGCTTACGGGCGTAGCAACCAACGAGCAAAGAGTATATTCTCACAAAACCAATAGGTTCTGAGCCATAAGCAAAATTATGTATTTTTAATGGAGGTCTTTGAAAAAAGACATTGATTGTTATGATTATTGATGTATAGTGAGGTTCCTATTTTCTCAATGTTTCTTTAACAGTACGATTATTTAATTGATGTTCTTTGGTGGAATGTTTCTGCAACAATGTATATTATGTTGTTTCCCAAATCTTACAAGCCATACGTAAACTAAAAGCCACGAGCTTCCTATCCCTGATCTAAGGTGTCACTCTTGAAACAAATTGGACTGCGGATGACGGGGGAGATTGGTGTTTGAATCCCAGTTAGGTAAATTATACTAATATGAGGTTTACCCTGAAGGTTTTACCAATATTTCTCCACGCAAATTCGGGTACACTTAATATAAAATCCAATCTTCCTCTTCCTCATTCATATGTTAGGGTAATTAATAATAATAATATTTAGCACCGCGTCTTACTACCCGTTCGGGTTATACGCTTTAAGTACTAATTACTCTAATGGATTAGGACTTGGGAAAGGTTGAATTAGAGGAAGTGAACCCGCATTTGCGTGGAGGGAGAGTGGAAAACCATTTAGGAAAAACCACCCCAGTTCACCCGACCGAGATTCGAACCTCAATCTCCCCGTCCTCAGCGGTCGAGCTTCAACACGACAAGCGCGTTAGCCAACTACGCCACCGAGGCGGGTGTTAGGGTAATTAATACATATGCGTACAAAACGAGACCGTATGACTTTTGGCACATTACCCCCGAAAAGTGACCCGTTTGCGCCCATCTCTAAATGACTTTTGGCGCAACATTTATAAGTTAAATGGTAGGCCTTTGAGATCAACTGAGATAGGATGTATGGAATAAGAATAAACAGAACTATTCTATTCATTCATGCGAACCTAATTTCACATAATATAGCTTAAATTAACTTAGCTCAGCCTAGCCATCAAGCGAATTACTTCAATTTTTGCAGATGTAGCCGATCACAACTTAATAAAATCTAGCCATACGGCGATATACTTTCATATTTGCAGGCCTAGCATAACATAATATATCCTAGGATAAACATCAGGTGACTCCCTTTAATTTCTGAATCAATCAATATTTTATGAAAATATATTAAATTATAACGGTTATCAAAGAGAGTACCTAGTATTAAAAACTAAACAAACCTGGGAGATATACATGAAACATTATTAATTATATCATAAGGAAGTATGATAAAAATAAAGTTTATCATAAGAACCTTTGTACCAATAAAAAAATATTAAAATTAAGACGTTTTACATTAAAAATTATCAGGCTCTTGAACAACGGTAAAATAGAATATATATATATATATATATAGTATATATATAGTGTGTATATACATATAGTATATATATATATATATATTATTCAGATCTTAATATTTCAATATTCTTAGAACTGATTATAATGTATATTAATATTTTTTTAGACAAGGAAAACTAATGTCGGAAATTTTTTGCAAAATGGTTAAAATTGAATTGATTAGTAAACGTAAATGTTTGAGCTTATAGATTGACTATTCTTAGTAGTAATTCCATTTCTCAGAGTGTTTCATATATATATTCCCTGTTTGTTTAGTTTTTAATAATACTCTCTTTTATATATATTATAATTTTATTTCTTTTCATAAAAGATTGATTGATACAGAAATAATAAATATATATTCTTATTAAACTTTAAGATGTGTTTCAAAAAAAAATTTTTTTCAGCTTTGCAAACCTAATTTAACCTAACCGGACATAACTATCGGATGATTGAACAGTCACTGGCTATAGATATGCCAGTCAGAAGTAAACAAACACGCAAGCCAGGATTAAAAGACCAACCTGGTCAAAAAGAACCATTTATTTCGCCTAGGATAAGCCCAGGTCGCGCCAAACGTCATAAGACCAACCTGGTCCAAAATACTCATGTCTTTCATCTAGGATAAGCCCGAACTGCACCAAACGTCCTTCGTGCCGACCAGGGTAGCCAAATGACCGGTGTTTGACATGATCGGCAGGTGATTAACTTAGTTTTCTAGGCCGGCTACAGGCCGGTCGGTAAAACATAAATTACAACAGAGAGCTGGTATTTTTTTTACGGTGAAGGGAAATTTCTTTGGAAGAAGGAAGTATTTTGCTAGCGGCGGGGAATTTATTTTGCAAACATGGCAAGCGTGATGTATGAACATTTGTGAGTCTAGTGCAGTATAAAAGTTGTTCTAACATTGTTTATATTTTCTTTCTTTGAGTTATCTTTGCGTTAGTTTGCTTTCAAAATGAGGGAAGATGAATTTGATGAAGACTAATTTGTAGTTGATGAAACCAAAACTTCTACGTTCAGGAAAAATAGATCGAGGAACTGTGTTTTAAATAAAAAATGGCTTGAGGAGGATGCCTACAAGAAGTGGTTTACTGAATATTTTAAATACACACCCATATGCTTAAGTATGAACTTAAAAAATATTATCTCCACAGACAATCACCGGTATTTTTTCATTTTGGATTTGGCAACCAAAGTGCCAACTTGAACGGGTAGTAAGACGCGGGGATAAAAAAAGGGCATGGTGCTAAAAACAAACAGAACATAAACTGATGAACTAGCGACGAATAATATACATTCCAGAGTAATTGTACTTTAGTTTGGGCTGAGTGGAAGTGTAAAACCAGTATAAAAAGGTTTTTATTTGTACATTCAGCTGGGATTTGAACCCCGACCTCCCCGTTATCAGCAAACAAGACTAAACAAATTCGTTGATATTATTATCGGTAACGCAAACTATACTGTGCACAGGAAGCAGTTTAAATATATATAAATACAATTTATTTTTAGTGAAATTAAGTTGTACAAATTGTATTAAATTAACATGAAAGACATAAATGTGTAATATAATATTATATATGTAAATATTTTATTTATGTTTGAAATAAATTGGTAGTATTAATTACAATTTATGATACTTTATAGTTATCAATGTCATGAAATTATAACAAACATCTAAAAATTCAGTAGCTATACATTAAAATTTTAGACATTTTAGTAAAAGATCTACTTAGAACTATGTTTTTAAAAACAAAGGATGATGTGATCATGCATATTTCGTATTTCTATATTATTTTGAGAATTGACAAAGCAAGTTATTAAATTTGAAAATAAATAAATATAAGAATTGAATTTCTTTCTTAACTGTATATCTCTGTTCCTTGTGATTACTGCTTCAAGTGCTGCAACATTATTTATACGACATGTTTCGATGCTACGACGGCATCATCTGCAGGTCAGATATTGAAACTATGTAATTGAGTATTCCCTGTTGTGTGATTAAGGAGGTTTCAATAAGTTTCACGTGGTTTCAGACACCATTTTCATAATACACTGAATTGCTGGTGACGGAGAGGTCATGGATAAAACCTCCTTTCCTCGCTAATGCGGATACACTTCATCTAAGCTACCCTCCACACTACGGTCACTTGTATTGAGTCGATAATAACGACGATGTTAACCGTACTAAAAAAAAAGTTTTTCCCCTTTCAATCTTACTATTACAACCCTTACGGCCAATCAGCAAAGTGATGATATTAATCTACCCCCATTAGTATCCATTTCCTGTTGGAACCCTACCCTAAACCCCTGGCCAAATAGGCTTGATTTGGTTCTAGGTACTTAAACAGGATTTCATACCATATGAAAGGAACAAGAGAAATGGGAGAGTACAATTTTTCTCAGATTGAACAAGTGCTGCCATCTGCCAGACAATCATGATACCTTCAGGATACACTTGAGATTACGGGTTAACGTAACTGATATATTTAAATTAATCATTTATTTATTTATTTATTTGGGGTATTTAACGTGAGCTTGGTGACCTAGCAGTTAAGGGGTAAGGTGTCGGACTTCTGTGTTGGGGGTCTGGGGTTCAATCCTTGGTCCCGGTACATATTTATCTGATTGCCAAACCCCTCCTTCACCTCTGACAAGACGTGTATTAATCACTACTTGTGAAAGTGGGGAAGGCCAGACTTTCACAGTGGTTCGGATTCCACGTTGAACTGTAGGTCCTCCATTTCATCTCACAATCACCCTACCATTACACATTAGCGTAAGTGCGTAATAACTAGGACGGGTAGTAAGACGCAGTGATGATGATGATATTAATAATAATAATTTAACGTGAATTTCTGAACCAAATGATTATATCAGCACACGAGAATTTCTATGAATGACTGTGAAAGGGCCTACCAATTTAGCTGAGAAAGCTATATCGTCACATAGCCTTAAGGGTTCTTTTATATGTCATAATCAACATGGGCCCGACGGTTTTACTTTCCATCCAAAGGAAGGTTGTGCTACGGATTTTTATCGCTTGAGAAAAATCCTTCGATCCCGGCTGGGTTTCAACCCACTAAATTCGGATTCTGTGGTGAGCACTTTACGCCAACTAATTAAAAAATAAGTTTTTGCTGGGTCTTTATGGGAATTGAGATATAAAAGTTATTATTTTGTACAATGTGGGTAATGAAACTCTCACCCTTTTTTGCTGTGTATTTCAGTTTCTAATAGGGATCTTAATAAAGATTACATATTGTGATGAGAACTTCCTTGTAAAATTGCGAATATAAAATTTAGGGGTGTGCGAAGCTTCGAAAACTTCATCTTCATTTCAAATATTCGTTCTCTTCAACTTCGATTTGAGAGTAAAATTTCAGATTCGATAATCATGAAGCTTCGCACAAAAAATTCGAAGTTTAAACACGCATACATTTGTTTTTTTAAATTATTTAATTCCTGCTGTTTATTGCAATCTAAAATTAGTGTTAGTGTAAAAAATATCTGAACTAATAATATTACATTTTGGGGCTACATAATTTGTTATTTTAAGACAAAATATGTTATGTTTGGAATATAGCATTTTGTTTATTATATTTAATATCTAGGTTAAATTAAGTAACGTTATATAGAACGTTATGCAAAGTAAAATATTTTTATTAAACATCAAACATTTTTTTAAACATTCGAAGTTCAATTCAGCTTCGGGAATATCTCATATTATTCTCTTCGACTTCACTTCAAATTGAAAAAGTGAACTTCGCACACCCCTAATAACGTTATCTAGTTTACGGGAGCTCTAGACTCATTAGTGAACCGTAATTAATCATATCAACAAGAAATTAATAATACTTCTTCAAATTTACTAGAATAAACAAATACACATGACGAAACGATTCACAGCACTAATACCTCCTGAAAACATAATATGTAATAAACACAACAAAATTTAATTAACTATTCAAAATTATTTATAACAACCTATGTAACTATCCTATAAAACAAAATTGCTCTACTTGTGAGGCATTTTGCACGTTTTGGTGCTAGATTAAATATAGAGATCGATGAATTAGATGTGAATAGTTCGAACCGGTACTAATGCTCAAGGGAAAAAAGGGACAGTTTTAACACATTTTTATTTGCATCAAATTTATATTAATACTGTCTGGTGTACCCGTTATTCGCATGGGGAATCTATAAAGTAGCTTTGTTATTTTTAGTATATAAAATTAAACACAGGGAATAAATAGTAACAAAATATTAAACTATGATTAAATATTAATCCTTCATTGGTTTTTAAAATGTGTTACAAAAAGTGTAAGTAGTAAAAATAAAGATATAATCTAAACGTGCTTTAAAATCCGACATTTATTTTGAAGATTAAATTATGATTTTACTATACACAATATTTAAAACTATTTCCTGTTAGTGCTCTAAAAAAAAAGAATGAAACATAGGGATTAAAACAAATTAAAGTTACATAAAACCGTTTACAATTTAGTTAATATTATTTCTACGTCCATCAGACATGTTGTCTTTAGTCAGATTGACTAACTTTACTTTGTATGTCCTTCATACATAGTTTCTTGTATTTGAATTTTTTCTTTAGTCAGAATGACTGTTTTTAATGTCCATCAGACATGGGTTTTTTTAGTCTGAGAGACTAACATTATGCCCCATGTCCATCAGACATGGTTTCTTTTGCCAGATAGTCTGGCTACCATTTTCCCTATGTCCATCGGACTTAGTTTAAGTACGGGGCTGTATGCTCTATATATGTGTAGATCCAGGTTTTCAAGTTAACCCTAACTCATAAATTAATATTTCTTTTTTGAGTCCTTAAAACATGGTAATATTTAATGACGCCCTAAACTGCATGTTCACTTTTCTAATTTCCGTATGGCTACAAGCAGGTAATCTAAACCGTTTGTCCAGGACCTAGTTAGGTCACTGACTGTATGCGGTCTTGTTGACACCTTTTATGTAACTATTTGCGGTACGCAACTTGCGGGAACATTGCTAGTTTGAAGTTGTGGCCCGCGTGGATAGTACTTTCTTCCGGCCCCTTTTGGTGCCTTGTTGATCTAAGTATTTAAATATTGTGTGTACTAGTATTCATGTATACCCCCGGGTGCGGGTAATCGTATAAATGTACTATCGAGTACTCTGGCAGTACTTATTAGGAAAGACCAGGCATAGTATACTTCCGTGTAGATGCCTGATTGTTAGCCTTCTAGTGTTTGAAAAATAGAAGATCCCCCTATAGGATATTACAACTCGAGGGTGTATATGACTCTCCTTGAGCTTTATAACAAGCAAGCTAGCTTGAAAAGTATTTGTTTTAGTGACTCCAAAAATATTGGATCTTTAGTTATGTACTTGTTTTTAATATTTCCCATGTTTAGACCTTACTGATTTTAGTCCGGCGTTAACCCGGCTATATTGTCTTGAATGACTCTCTGAACTCAACTCCCCCTTTTTATCGTGGTAATGTGCTGTTAGACACTTCATCGCTCGAGCTAGAACTTGTACCCATGTTTCTGGAGTTCTCAAAGCAAACTACCTCATGTTCCATCTAACCTTGATAGTTTCCTTTTAATTCATATCAATACCCGATTGTCTGATCGAATATTTTTGACATTTACAACAGAACACGATTATTGTCAAGCATCCAGTTTATGATCTTGTTTACCATATGTAATCCTATTTCTTCTTATTATTTTTACATTAAATTTATTTCTGCTACTTATACGAATTGGTGATATTTATCTTACATATACTTCATCATGTATAAATCAACTATTTACTAGTTATTGTTTCCTTCTCTACATATTAAGGAGAGTTAAACAATTCACACATACTTTTTTTTAAATTTGAAATAGTTAATGTGAAATTTCTAAGCCAAACGGTTTAATCATCACACGACTTAGATACTAACTTAAATCAAAAACAAATACAACATCCAGCCCTTTTTTTAGTTCATCACTATGAAAGCGTAAACCCACATTTTACTAATGATGAATTTTTCGGCCATGCCAGGAATCGAAACCGGTACCCTCAACTCTGTAGGCAGACACGCTACCGACTGATCTAAGGTGTCGGACTTGAAATATGAAATTCAGTAAATAATGTTCTAGAAAATGTAACGAATTTTTGCTATTTTTTGTTTGTTGGTAAAGTATGGCATTTTAATACAAAATTTTATGCAAAAATGATTTGTTCTTTGTGAGAAAATACCCGCCTCGGTGGCGTAGTTGGCTAACGCGCTTGTCGTGTTGAGCCTGACTGCTGAGGACGGGGAGATCAAGGGTTCGAATCTCGGTCGGGTGAACTGGGGGTGGTTTTTCCTAAATGGTTTTCCACTCTCCCTCCACGCAAATGCGGGTTCACTTCCTCTAATTCAACCTTACAAATTCCTAATCCATTAGAGTAATTAGTACTTAAAGCGTATAACCCGAACGGGTAGTAAGACGCGGTGCTAAATATTAATTAATTAATTTTGTGAGAAAATAAGGAAATAATTATATTAATACCATTTAAAAGGCCAAACCCCGTCTGGCTATTTCTAAGCAAATTCAATGAATTGTCTATACTATCTTGGTCCATTTCATACCAATATTCTCGAAATGTTATAAATCGTTACCTATTTTAAAAAATATTTCCATAATGAAGTGGTTTGACTCCTTTGTAATATTCACACTTTGAACATTTTTAATTTAAATATTCCTTTCTGTTCTTATGACTTCCTCACTTTTCATGATTATCTGAAATGGTGGCATTGAAGCAAGAATAATGTGGCTAACATTTAAATGAGGCAATATCGTTTCAAACTTAACTAACCAAAATGTTTAAGGCACTAAATATCATAGTAAGGAAACGAATATTATAATAATAAAATAGAAAAGGTCAGTACTCAAAGCACGTCCCCTTCAAAATAATAGGTTATAAAAAATGTTTATTTTAGAATAAGCCTAAGACTAATAACAACAAATCCCAATTAAATATATTTCACATTGGAGCTAATTAATTCTTACGGAAAGCCAAAAGGATATAAATTAATTAGATCTAGAAAATAAACACTGTATCACCTCGAATTTTAAATTTTCTCAGCATGGATTCAGTAATGACGATAGTAGAAGTGAAATTTACTCAGGGCCTATAGACGATAATACGAAACGTGATATCATTATTTGGTTAGGACACTGGTCTCAAATGTGTTATATACTTGCTCATATTTACAAAATCATTCAAGAATAATATTATAGAATGTATCAATATAGTTTAGCATATTGTTTACATATCTATATCTGAACATATGCTAAACATTGATACATTTGAAACAATTTTTTAAAAGATTTCATTAAGATCATGATCTATCAGATAACACAGCCATCTTCAATTTCGGGAGACCCGCTTCGGTGGACGCGAGTTCTAACTCACTAATCTCGTGTTGAACTAGACTGCTGAAGACGGTAAAATCGGGGTTCGATCCCGGGTGGATGCACTGAGGGTGGTTTTTCCCTAAAGGGTTTTCCACTCTCCCTCCAATCAAATGCGGGTTTACTTTCTCTGAATGAAGACTTCCAGTACCAAACCCATTAATGTAATTAGTACATAAACGTATAACCTGAACAGATAGCAAGACGCAGAGCTAAAAAAAAAAAAAATCGGGTGGGCCATTATTACAATGACATTTTTACTAATGCATACATAATAATTATAGATTTAATAGTTTGGATATTTAATCCATATTTTATTCTGCTCACTCAACATTTTTAATAATTTACTATATAATTTGTTGCGCCCCAACCACCCAGGGGGATCGCCAAACCATATGATCTGCAAAAACATGTGTTTAGCAGCTGTCACTTCTGACAGTCAAAATTTAGGTATATACCTAAATGTTGACTGTCAGAAGTCAGCTGTTAGGTGTCAGTCAGCACCAAAGATGCGATGGGGCTACTGTATATTATTGTATTATGTTTTGTTACATTTAAGACGTTTAAATAACCCTTTGCCATTCATTTAATGAATTAAAAGTTAGAATTTATTATGTCTATGAGAATCCGGGTTAGAAAAAGACAATCCCAGAAGTCTGTTCGAGAACTACAAAAAGAAAATTCATTTGAAAATGCCGTATTAATTGTGTGTGTAAGTGAAAATTGAATTTTAATTTACTAATTTACTTAGTATGGTGATATCACTATCAAATGTTGATGAATATATCCCACCACTTATTAAAGGTATTAAAATAATCAACAACAACAACTGGTTAATCAACAACAAATCAACGCTGGTTTATCATAATTCCACCATTATTGAAGAACATATCGAAGGTTTATTCTTTTCAACTTGGCAGTTTTTGCGAACCAGCAAGACGAAGGTACTTTACACCGTGTAAACTTACTCCTTAATGAAAGGAGATTAATTCAAAGAGGCTATTCATCCCATAATTAACAAACTTTTAGAAAGATAACAAAGGGAGGCCATGTTGCTTTCTTACAAGCGTCACTTTTTTATCCATCTTTGAGACTATATATGTTTAAAATAATACCAAGCGTGGTTTCACAATACTTTTGAATTACCATATTTTTTCAATCTTTTAACTAAGTATTATACTTCAACCAGAAACTAAACTGTATTCACATTATATATATAATATATAATATATATATAACATTACCTAAACATCACTATTCATCGTCTGGGAGATGACCTGTAAATTGTATGTATATTGTTTAGTGTTAAGAGGGTAAAGTATGTCATACTTTGTATCTCATAATTATATCATGTCACCTATCTCAATTAACATTGGCACAGTTCACCAAAGCATCTCAGTTCTCTGAAAGTCCGACCATTTATTTATTCAACAATCTCCGGTTGTGTTCCTGCACCCCCTGCATCCCTTTTAATCTTTAGATCCTATGTTACCTGATAGCCCCGACTTCAATGATTGTGTCTACCGACGGTCACTGAGTAAGGTGAACACTTTTTAAGATGTCACACGAAAAATAAAACATAATTTCTGTACGCCCTGGTATCGATCCACTCTGGGATAGGAGGGTGTAGGAAAGGGTGTTTACATATATTTAGCTTAACCTATATAATAAAAGAAAATTAACGGTAAGACAGACACAACCGTACAAACTTTCTCACATAGTGTGTTATAATAAAAATATATATAAAAAGCTGTTATGACGATGTCTATTAAGACTACCTATATTATACTGTATAATAAAATGTGTTGTAGGGTTTGAACTTTATATTTAATGGGCACCACTCCTAGGAATTACGCTTAGGAGGGATTAAAAAAAAAACTTTTCCCCGGCTAACTCTGACAGTGGCACGATGACCTTTAAAACTCGAGACCACTGGGTGTGCTCGGGAACATACATACATACATATATATATATATATATATATATATACACATTACAATCAGTGAATTTTTTTTATTTATACATAGGAAAATTGTTAATACAAATTTTCAACGATAAAACTAAGTCACTGATCTTAATAATCTCTCATTATGTGTATATATTAAATAGTTCGGTCTACTGAATATTGTGTCAAAACACATTACTTGGTTGACCTCTGGAGAGCTCTGCTTTAACCCCGGTCCCTCTCCGCTGTGCGTAAGATGATTGTGAGCTCTCGGCGAATTGTTATGCTCGCGGGGAGAAGGTCTTTACTTCAATAGCTATTAAAACAATGTGTGGATCGCACTGAGCTGATGGATTGAGACAAGGGAGAGAAAGGGGTTAAGGACCTGTAATGAGGGGATCAAACGACTGGAATTACGACCTGGAAACAATTGGAATAATCGAACACACAGGGGTTGCTTTCAAACTAAACAAGGGTCACAGAGGAAGAAAAGGCTAGTAAAAGTATATCCCTCTCCCTTCCTCAGTACACACGGTCTTGCCTCTAAGCCACTCACCCATCGCCGGCAAAACCAGAAAATACGAGCTTGACGGCTTGTTTCTTGTGTCCGACAATGCAGGCTTAATTGAAGCCTAAGTAACTGTAGTTTTTTTGTGTTCTATTAATTTTAGGTAACTATGGGGACTAGGTATGCCCAACCCCAGTCTCGATCGGGTGTACTGAGGGGGTTTTCCCCCCTAAATGGGTTTCCACTCTCCCTCCATGCAAATGTGGGTACATTTCCTCTAAATATAACCTACCTAATGAATAAAACCATCAGTGTAAATAGTAGACAAACGTATAACCCAAATAGGTAGTAAGACGCGGCGCTAAATAAAAACCCTCTAAAAGAACTTTATAAACCTGCTTCAATGACCGAATGGTCTAAAGTGTCACTTTCATGTTAGACTGGCTTGCTGATGATGGAGAGATTTGGCCTCGAGTCCCGGTTGGGTTTATTGAGGATGGTTTTTCCTAAATAGTTTCGCAATCTCCCTACACATAAATTTGGCAATATTACCTCTTAATTCCTTCCTAATCCATATGTCAATAGACTAATTAACTTATATGCTTATAACATGAACGGGTAAAATAACACTGTGATTAAAAATAAATTAAGATCAAGTGGTAACTAACCAAATCCTTGACAAAGGTAAAGAAGGACATAAAGTATATGATATCACGTGAAAATCTGCGTTAGCTGCTTTATCATATTTCCTATTACAAAAAAAGTGATGATAATTAAATCAGTGGTACCTACGTCACATGCTGCTGAGGGCACACGTTCCATAGTTTTACAAACATTGAACTAAGGCGCAAATCTTGCAATAAAGAACATGTTTTGAACATTTGTTGGGTACTGAGGGTGGATTTTCCTAAATGATGAGCTGATATATATCAAATAAAATGTGAGTACATTTCTTAAATGATATCTTCCTCATTCCCACATCATTAGTGTAAGTATGCTGTTAGCCCGAATGGGTAGTAAGACACGGTGCACACAAAAAGCAACAGGGATTTGTGACGTTGTTTCACCAAAGCTGAGCCAAGGTAATAATTAACTCGATGGTGTGCTTGTATGTGTGGAAGGTATGGTCTGTAATACTGTCAAGTGTTTTAAAAAGTGACAAGAGAACACGGAATTGCACCTGTCTCAAGAGGATTAAACGCCCGTATCTACTAAATACATCGGTAATCTCTCTGCTATGGACAAAATGAGGCAGGTTGAATATCTGCTTACACCTGGGAGATATACATAGTGGAGTGCATGATGGGAGTGTTTCAAAACAAGCCAAACAATCACGGTACTCGCACCAATGAGCTCGCGGACAATGGCGTCAGTCTTGTCTTACCTGGTTTTCCGAGGACTGGAAGGCTGGGTTTGAATTCCGACCAGGTGAATTCAGGTGTGTTTTTTATAGCTAACTTCTCAAGTAATTTAACTTCTGCATTCTTCATGTCTACCTCATTAGTGTAAATATGATGATTAAATGGTCAGGCAGTAATAAAGACGTGGTACAAAATAAATATTATAATTTTAAACACTAAAGTTATTACCATTTCCTGTCCGACCCCTTAGCTCAGTGGTCAGCATGTTTTTATACAAAGATAGGGCTCCTGACTTTGATTCCTAGCATGTCCATAAAAGCCATCATTGGTGATATTAGGACTTTCTCTTTCACAAGTGATTGATTAATGGTTGGGGGACTGGGTCAGCTAGAGTTTTTTTCAAGAGCTCAGTTAATTTGTAAGTATTTTGTTTGTCTATTGTGTGGTTTCAGAAAGTACAAGTTAAATCTCTCTAATAAAGTTAGATTCCTCCTTTCCTTGACCCTCTAAACTGAGTTCACTGCCAAACTAATTACTAGTCCAACATTTTCAATCGTTTTTCATAAAATACTTATTAAATATATTTTCCTCTCAAATTGCACTCATAATAGTTTATCTGGGACAAATGGTGGAAATGTGCAATGTGTCTGTCTTATCGTTCAGCTCGTTCAGGTTTTCCGCAACATTACACTTTAGTGCGTGTACAGCGTCTTACTACCCTATTGAGATGTTCGTAGGTTTACAGTTTACACTAATGAGTTAGGAATGAGGAAGGTAAAATTTAAAGAAAATGTACCCACATTTGTGTGTAGGGAGAGGGGGATATCATTTAGTAAATAAATATTAAGTATATTCAACCGATATTTGAACTTCGATCTCCCCATCATCGGCAGTCCAGGTTTATTGCAGGAGTGATGCCTTTGACTGGGGACACGCGAGCACGCAATATAGGCCTATACCCATTGAAATATGCTTCGTGACATCCCCCTACACCCTCATCCCCGGGATATTCTGCTAACTATACCGTTATTTAAGAAGTAATCTGTATAAATTTTCACACTTTCAGGAAGAAAACGCTTTGTAAATTTATAAATGTTAACACAATTTTAGCACAGTAATCCCTGCTCTTAGTAACCATAAAATAAGCTTCAGATAGCTTCTAAAAACATTTTATTTTCAAATTATTTCTTTACCTACGTCACTTGAACCTCCCCTCCTGAAATCCGGACTGGGCCACGACCTTGCTCAATAAGGGACGAAGATAATCCTGACCTATACCAATACATAAGTAAGTCTGCCAGTTAGGCCCGCAGGTAGCCCATCAATACTACAGGGAGTGATAATATTGACACGGTTAACCTTCCAGCTTGCATAACTGGTATGTGTTAGTTAACGATCAATTTACTCTGCTTCGAGTGAGCTCTATCAAAGCATTGGAGGCAAGAACTCTACGTTCGTTCAGTAATAATACCTTACTTTCCCAGTTGATGAAGGGGGATGTAATTATGTCATCAAGGCCATAGTCGGGGATTTTGGGGGTACAAACCCCCCGGAATGTTGTGGACAAAATATATATGGCTTTATTTAGGGTTCAAACAATACCAAAATTAAGGCACAAGTACAAACCAGATGGCTGTGTTACCATAAACAGCACTTCAAAGAGCTTCTATAGTTGTTTAAACATACAGATTTTTCCTAGGCTCCAGCAGTTAGGGGGTTATGTTTCAATACAAAAAATCACTTCAGATATCTTCTAGCACTGTTAATCAGTTAAAAATATTCTAGCCTCCAGCTGTGGGATTGGCCCACCAAATCCCCCCCTGAGATTATTAGCTGGATACGGCCTTGTATGTTATTACAAACAACAAGTAAACCAGAAATTGTCTAACCTCACAATCCCAAGTTTGCGAGTAAGCATGTGATAGATACAACACGATGAGGTATAATTTGATAAATATTCATTAGTTAGATTAAAATGCTAGAAATAACGGCTTTCATGAAATCCTAAATAAAAAGGAAGGCATTTTTCTAGCATATTTTTAGGGCAATATTTTCCAAAATTAAAACGTACAACTTTAAATACGAGTTTTTAGAAAAGAATATATCTTGTTAAACATTATAGCTTAACAACGTAGTCATGTTAAAACACAATTATATGATTAATTATTAATACGTACGTAAATTTAAAAACTTTTTAAAACGAGTTTTTTTCAAACCAATGCATTTAAAATTTTAAGGGCATTGTGTGTGGGAAGCTTGCATAGTAACTTGGGATGATGACACATAGTTTAATAGCAATTTAATAGAAATAATTGTGTTAGCTATTATAAACTCATAATTAAAATACCCAAATTAATATAAAATAAAGTGATACGTGATTCAACTGTAATTAATGATATTTTCTTATCATTGGAAGCACTTTAACATGAGTGAAGTTAATGGGACATTAGGTCTTCCTTAGAAGCGAATTACTAGTTACCTGCTTTCGAACAAAATATCCGATCCAGCTTGTCCGCGATTTGATCTAGAATCCGCAGGATGTGTTTGGCTAGTTCCTGAAGCTAAATACGTTTAACAGCGGCCAAGTTCAATCAAATATTTTTAACTCTTTTAAAATATAGTGACAAATGCGCTACAAATTTACATTACTTCTTTAAAAAAATTAATTACTCAGAATAAATTCAAATTGTGACAACAACATTCTTGTAATGGGTTGTTTTGGGTACAATTGACCACTGATAAATTTCTTGCAGTGCCAATTATATAAAAAAAAATCTTAAAACGTTCAAATGAAAATTCTATATGTATCTGTGAGATTTTCCCTAGCTTAAATATTATAGGAATACGTTTTGCTATGGAATCCTTTTCTCCCAGATGTTTTACGCCCGCCACTTACAGTATCGGTATCATTAATATATTGAATAAGTTTTGAATAGCCCTTACAGGCAGTAAGACTCGTGGCACTCACACACCAATGTTAAAAATATGTTTTTGGTTGTGTGAACTAAACTTTAACTACGATTTTTAAAAATTCAAAATATTTAGAGAACCATCAAATTGTTGAAAATTGGCCATTAAAGAACCATTGACTATTAAAACCAGAGTACATCTGCTAAGCTATTCCCTTTATATATTTCATGTTTTGGAGCTATTCCCATATCTCACCACATGTTTTAGTGCATCATACTCTCAATATAATTTAAGGGTAAAGATAACAGATCCAAGATACACAGCTCAATGTTTCCCCCAGCACGCAAATCTATGACAAATGTTGGCCTAAGCTTTTTTTTTCTCAGTTTAAACAAGCTCAATGTTTCCCCCAGCACGCAAATCTATGACAAATGTTGGCCTAAGCTTTTTTTTTTCTCAGTTTAAACGTTAACTGAAGTAGTGTGGTTGAAGGTGTCAGGCTCACAAAATTATGTATAATCAATAAACTCTCAATTTCACACTCCTAGGTTTGTATGGTGCGGGTGCAAAGCATCAGATTTCTAGATTTTAAAGTAAATCCAGCAGCTAAGCGGGTCAAGGCATTATGGTCTCAATATGGATTAAACTATAAACGTAGGTAACGTTCAATATTTTTATTTGATTTGATCTTACATTAACAAAGGAAAATATTCAGACAATTAAATGAATTATCTCGATAAAAGGAAGCATAAGCTCCAGAGTATTGATATGGGATGGATGAAAATATTATTATTTGGTAATGAAACACGATTCTCCAACTAATATAAATACAAAACAAACAACACAAAATATAGTTTCTCTTTGGATCCAAGATCAAAATGTATTCTGAAATTACTTTTTGGACTGCAGTTGATTTGGTGATCATTTACTAAAAACTCGCAAGATTTTTGAAACAAAATTAAATACATTGTTGCAAAAACAATCCACTTAAGAAAATAACTATCATTCTCAATTTTCAAAGTGCTCCTTAAAAAAATATTGGATATATATTTATGTTTGCTTAGAAACAATTGGTTCTATAAAAATAAACAAAATAGTTTTATATCTAATAGTACTAAATCTTTAGTACATTGATAAGTTATTTCCTATCTCAAATAGTTGCGGGGATATGATCAAAATTTAAGATTTCTGGTCATGTAAAGTAAGCAGCCATTATCTCGGGAAAATGAGAGTTTACATTTTGTTACTAATATTTAACTATACCTTACAAAATTTATTCAAAATCGGTATGGTGGATTTGGAGAAAATCGATCTTTTCCCTCTTTGACCTTTGTCAAACTAACCTTTAATTTAATGTTGGACACTTAGTTTTTAAAATCCCATGTGTAACTCTATGAAAACCCTAAATACCAAATTTCAGTCCGATCATTAAAATGGTTTAGGCTCTAGGCAAAGATACAGACACCCAGACAGACTGACGACATAACAAAAACAACTTTTTTTGTCTCAGGGGGTCTTGAACATCGACTTTCATCAAAATATCTAATTTGATTTTTTTTGCCGATCACAATACTTCTCTATCCGAGGGGTCGAGAGAATGTAAAAATGAATCCTACTTTCATTAGGAGAATGCAACGATTGATCACCTGGCTTAAGAAAGAATATTTGATAACACATACATTTTGTTGGGTTATAATATATAAAAAATGTTGACCAAGTGTTAATCGGACGTCCAATCTATAACCATGGAAATTTCAGCACAATCTGTGCAGTGCTTTGGGAGTGAGAAAACCACAAACCAAAGTTTAATTTTCATATATTGATAGAATGTTTCTGAAATGAAATAAATGTTTAACCAACTTGATATTAAAACATTTACAAAAATTATTTTATTACAATGTCTTCGTAAATAATTAGCCATTACGTAATCGCAAATGATATTTGAGTGAAACTCTGTATTTGCACTAAATAAAAATTAAATAATTTTGTATCGTTTAACAGTGCGATTTTAGGAGGGATAAAATGGCTTAATCAAAAGGAAATAAGTGTGAAAGATAGCTTTTAAAAAATGTGTTACCTCAATAATGTGAAGATAGTGTGGTAAAGCTAAAGTGAAAATTAAATGTATAATACCATTTCTAACTAACCCAGCTTTATAGAATCATGACATCTATATCAACGGTGTAAAAATGAAATGTATCTCTAAAAATATGAATCTGAAAATAAAATAAGTTTATATAAATATTAAAAATAAAACTGAAAATATTTTGAAGCCAAAGAAGTTTCAATTTTTTTGTGTACCAAAATATTTAGTTTTATGCCTTGACTTTTGAAAAGGATACTGCAGTAAAAATATGTCTAAAAATACATCTTTTCTAACTTTACACAATAACTAGAAATCTTCACAAGTTTATAGTGTATCTATTAGCCAATGTTTCGGCTCTTCCGTAAGTAATGTCTTTAAGAAACATGACCATTCACTAACTAATTTAACATAAACCTCACATTTCAAGTTTCCGTACTCTGAGAATGTAAACTTTGAGATCGCGGGAACTTAGCAAACTTAGAAACTAGCTACAACATTCACAAAAGAGTAGAGTTAGCGTGCGGACCAAACTAGTTTCACATTATTTGTTTTATTATTTTTCATCTTAATTTTGTGTGCTTTGAAATCTTAATTCTATTTGAACCGTAATAAATGTCTCTCTCAATATTAATTCTGTCGAGTTTGAGCGCATTTAGCAAGCAGTGTGAACGTCAGAGGTTCATTTTGAATATTTCTCGGAGTAATTTGCTATTAAAAATAAATGGTACGGAATTCCACATGGACTTTCCCACGCTATTATTTAAAAATGGAGATATTTACCCAAAACTCGTAATATATGTGAAACAAAATAATATACACTAGCAAACCCAAAGCATAAATTGCATTATACTTATGTAAAACTTTTTTTTAGTCCCGGTTTTAGATTGTATAATTTCATTTTTAAAGAACTAATGTCCTCATTGGTATGTTTGGACCGATAAAAAAGATAAATATTTGGTCCACAGAAGTCAACACTTCGTATTAAAATTTTGACTCGCGGTTTAAATTGTCGACATTTTATTAGGTGTTGCAAATCTTCATTCCATCGCATTGTTATTAAATTCCTCATTTATAAATTTTGATCAATAAAAATGTAAACATTTACTATCGAGTCTAGATTGGATATATATCATGGTTGTACAAATATTTATCTTTAGAGGTTTAAGGAAAAACAACATAAACTTTTTTAGAGACTTAATTTTATTTACTTATTCTATGGCATTGGAGAATTATTGCGTTTAAACTTAAGTAGTATCTCCTTACAACTAAAGCTCACAACATTGTATTAATATATTTGCCAATATCTCAGAAACTGTTGGATTTATAAAAAAAATATATCATATAAACGTTTTTAATTTTTAATAGAACTACAATTTTGCAATGAAAGGTTATTTAGTATCTAAAATAGTTGCGGAGATACGGAAGTTTCTGCTTTTGTAAAGTACCCTAAAATTCATTTTCAAGGAAAAATGAAAATAGAAAGTTTATTTATAATATTAATATACACCTAGATACGAATTTTAATCAAAATCGTTTAGAGCCGATTTTGAGAAAATAGATTTTTTTTCTTTTTGCCCTATATTAAACTAGTCTTAAATTAAAGTTTAAACAGACACACAGACAGACAGCTTTGCAAATTGCAAATACCGCTTTTTAGGGTTCGGGAGGAGGGGGGGTAGGGGGAGTCATGAGACGTCGACATCCATCAATATTTCAGGTTAATTTTTTTTATGCTCGCAATTCTCCCTTTAGTTTTTGAAAAGTTAAAAAATATATATCTTTTTGTATAGCTCGAAAGTTATTGTTTTTATAAAAATATGGTTCAAATAAATTATTTGTATTATAAATAGACCTACATATTTGTAACGATAAGTAATTTCATATCTCAAATGATTTAGAAGATATGATAAAAAATGAAAATTTACGCATCAGACTGGACCCCTTAAAGTCATGTTTCCTAAATATTGAGAGTAGCCATTTTGTTTATAATATTTATAAATGTTCATAAATGAAATTTAATCAAAATCGTATAGGTCGATTTGGAGAAAATCAACTCTTCCTCTTGTTGCCCTTCAATAAGTAAACTACCCTTAATTTTAGGGTTAGATATCCAATTTCAAAAATCCCTCAGGGCAACCCGATGGAAACCCAATTTACCAAGTTTTAACCCGATCGGTAAAAAGTTTAGGTTCTAGTCGGAGGTACAGACAGACAAACAAATAGATAGACGGAAATTAAAAAAATAGGATTCGGGGGGGGGGGGGGCCAGAAAACGCCCAGATAAATCAAAATCTCGGGTTGGATTTTTTTGCCNATTAATCAAAATCTCGAGTTCGATTTTTTTGACGATCACAGTAATTTCTCTACCAGTAAGATAGAGAGAAAGTGAAAGAGAAATAAAACTGGCCTCAAATATGTTTTGAGTATATTGTTACCTTTAGACAAAAAAAAACTTTAAATTCTTGACTCGATTTACATAGTGGAAGCTCAAGAGCAAATAAATTCATGTATCGACACTACAGGTCACACCATGATTTTTGAAGCTCCTGCTAACCACTGTAATATTCAAATAAAATGCTTACACTTATGGTGGGAATATAGTGAACGCAAGAAAAGGTTTTTTTTCGCAGTTTGTAACAAGATGACAAATAAAGAAGTCCTAAAAAGCGTGGTTGAGAAGAGAACCAGTTTGGATGTAATTTTTAGGTACATGACATCATAGAAGGAAAGGTAGAGGGAAAGAGGAGCTTAGGAAGAAGGAGGATTCAAATATTAGATGAATTGAAGGAAAGAAGAAAATTCTGGGGGCTGAAGGGGGAGTCAGAGGACAGAATGCATTGGCGGTCTAAGTTCGCTGAATAAGGAGTTTAATGGACCTATCGTAAGAAAGAACACCAAATAATAAAAAACAAAAAACATAAAAATTTATTTTATTCACGATGGTACAGTTCTTGAATATCTGTTTTGAGCATTGAGACATTAGATGATAAACATTTTAAATGAAGAGAAAAAGTTGTACTTAAATTCCAGGACATCTTTGACAGATATTCAACAACTGTTGATATCATCATAAAATCAAACATGTGGCTATGAAAACTGTAAAATTACTGCCCCTAATTCACGTTGGCCTACAACCCAACCTTAAAGAATACGCGGATAGTCAAATTTCCAAGGAACGTACACATTCTCTCTGTAATATGTTAATATTTTAAAAACTGGTCAGCTGTATGTTAAATTCAGTTAATCAGTAATATTACACTTTAATAACGTGCGACTTTGATTTAAAAAATGTCTTAAATAAACTATAAATCGATTCGAAAATAATTAAAAAGTAAAAATGAAAATATGAACATTAAAATAAATGTTCTACTTTGAATAATTGATAAAATTTGTGAATCCTTACTAAGAGTAAGAAGGATTGAATTCCATAAAATAATCGATCGACTTGGGATTATTCAGAAGGCTATAAAGATTCCAATTGACCCAATTAAGGTTCTAATTCGTGCGAGAAATAATTTATTTTGCCAAGACACATTTCATTCGAGGTTATATTGCCAAATTATGTATATAAAATTATTGCTCCTCCATACATTTGACGCTACAGTTATAATTAAAGGGAATTCGTTAGCAAGAGTGCAATACTTGTATTATTTTAAAGGAAATAAGTATTTCTTAAAGTCTTTCTAATATTTACGAAAAATAAAAGGCCCTACATTTAGTGTTTTATCAATTGGTTGGGGTCATTGTAAACCGTAAGCTTCAGGGTTGTATAATTTAACTGTATTCAGGGTATTTAGTAGTGTCGTGGAGTTTTTCCAAGAAAGGCAACGTCATTCTAATCTATATCTGGCAATAAGTGTTCTCATTACTCGATAGAAAATTAGTTGACCCCGTTGTAAAGTGTTCATTCCACCTGGCTACTAACCGGGTTCGATTCCCAGCTGGTTACTTTATAACTATCATCACATCATCTCATTGCGGGTACAACGTGTAGAAAACCTCCTATGGTGTACCCTGGTCAAAGCTCTGTGCCAACAGAGTGGTTAATAGTCTACACATAAGACAACCGAACCTGGATGTCATGTCTCTACCAGTCATATATGCCATACGATAAAAAAAACAGTAGGAAACTTATCAGCCGGGTATCAATTAAAATATATTCACGTGGGAACCGTGTAAGACATAGCTTATGTATGATAGGTCAAATGGAGGACCTCGTGGGTGAGAAAATACCACAGGTACCGTTTTAGCAAGCTATGTTTACCCTAACAACACTCCACAACATGTCACTGCTATAGTGGTATTTAAAGGCATTATGGTTATATATATCCATAAAAACCATTTAAGGTTGAGGGAGTTGGTCTACAGTACAATTTTTATAGTAATATCCTTTTATAAAAATAAAATACAGCCCCAACTATAAGGGGTTTATTCTGTATCACTTAGCCTATAGTTTTAATGATTTTTTTAAGATAGCCAGCATATAATGATTTCTAAAATGTTTCATGAAAAATAAAAAAGTTTGGTGAGGTAACGAATCAATTGAAGCAAACTCCTTTATTAGTCTCATAATCTAAAATAACTATTTATCAAGATAGATTTTAACTGAAGTTTTAATGTTATTGGTTCTTTTGTTCAAATTAAAGTAGACATACTTACCATCAAAGCTATAGACTTCACACAAAGCTGCAAACAATAACAGGATAAAGAGCTAGTAGGCTAATCCCAAATAATAAAATGAATACCATAATTAAGTAAACAACGCAACAGTGGTCACGTGGACCAGGGTGTTAGTCTCGAATAGTTTGGTTTTACAATAAATAAACTCTTTCGATTCAATTCTATGAACAAAATAACAATGTTATTCATTCCGAAAAAAGACATATATCAGCTATACAAGCTGTTGAATATTTAAATTAATTAATGGTGGGAATGTCGGAAAATGAATCCCGACTAGGTTTACTTAGGTTGTTTTCCCAAATGGTTTCTCAATTTCTCCTCTAGGCAAACACAGGCTCATTTCCATTAATTTAAAACTTTATCATCTATTCCTGAAGCTTCTATTTAAAATCCGTATAGTCCAAACGGGTGGTATGAATCAGTAAAATTGATAAGTTAAATGTTGTTGAAAATTCTAAATATGTTTACATATTATCCAACACCTTAACTCAGTTGGTAGCTTGTCTGTTCACTGATCTAAGGATTCCGGGTTCGAAATTTATCATTGGGGAAATATGGGTTTACCCTTTCACAGTGATGAATTATCGGCTGGGGGCTGGATGTTGTGCTTGACCTAGTCTTAAGTTAGAATATAAGCCATTTGAAGCTACGATAGGCCTAGCAAGTCGATAGTAGAAAATTACATGACTTGAATAAAAAACTGAACCAGACCACGGGCTGTAAGCAGTAATGGATATAAAAGTAAAATAATATTACGTACTAATTTAGAATCCGTTAAAAATAGAAAATCATTCGTTATAAGCTTGTCAGCAAATATGTTGCCCAGAGCCAACATCCTGTTTATTTGTCTCGTTATTGAAATACATTTAATATACTGTGATTATCTATTTACTTGTCTCAACCCTCACTCAATAACTAGAACTAAAACCCACATCGGTGTTCACATGGATTGACGAGTCACTCTCATGTTGGACTGAATTACTGGTGATGGGGATTTCGGGGTTAAAATCCCAATCGGTTGTACCAAGGATGGTTTTTCCTCAATAGTTTCCCCCTTTGCCACAGGGTAAATGTGGTTGCATTTACTCTACAATTCCACCTTCCTTATCTCTATTCAATTAGCGTCATTAATGCATGCTTATAGCCTGAATGGGTAGTAAGACACTAGAGCTGCGAGTTACATCCATGTGACGCATGTGAGTATGATATTTCACTCGTGAGCCACTTTGGGAAAGGTGAGCCGTATTGTTAACAAAACTTTTATTTTCAAGAACATAAAATCCTGTTATAAAAATGCTGCTGTACCTGTTGGCCCCTCCGGCAACTTGAGACCTTCTGTAACAACTCCAAGCTTTGGCAGTGACAGGACAATGTCCCAAAATAAATTAGACTTCAGTCTTTGGAGAGCATTCCGAACAACTAGACTTTAAAGTTTTTTTTCATCTGGTGCATTTACAACATGAAGGAAAGAATCTTAATCTTGTTTTGGTATAAGGTAATGAAATAAATGGTCGGACACAATTGTACATACTTTCTCATTTAGTATTTAATAGATTGTGACAACAATTTAAAAAAGTTAGTTATAAGTTAACTACCCCCAATAGTTTTTTACCCATAAATTTGTTTTTTGCATGATTATTAAACATTTATCAACATATAAAATTTCAAACAAAATTGCTAAAGTAATTTTTTCAAACAAATTTTCAAAAATCAGTAATCTGTAAACTTTTATCAAATACATTTTCTAGAAAAACAAACTTAGATTCTTATTTATCATGTACTACACATACATTAATTTGGACCTAAAACGTAAAATTCTTATTTAGGTGGGGGGGCAGGGGGGTGGAAATTGCTCATTTTTTAAACCACCCTTGAACAAAAGTCTCCCAAAAAATTTGGCTTGTCAACAACTATCATCAAATCTATTTAAAACCAAATTGATAAGGCCATTTTTTTTAAAGGGAATTTTCAAAACTCAGCTATCAGTAAACTACCCTTTATTTTAAGTTTAGAATCAAAATTAACAAAATTAACATGGCAAAACACAGAAATGCAAAATCCACCTTTTTTTTAGTTAGGGGGTACATCAATCATCAAGATTCCTCATAATCTGCTGATATAGGCTATTATTTTTTCACGATAATAATTATTTTTCTACATGAGCAAGTAAAACAATTAAAAATTATGAAATATATCTTATTAAAATGAATTTATTTCGTAGTGGCTTTGAAGTTGGATTGCAGATCTAGATAAATCTATTTTATGAACAAACGGCTTATATTTTTATTAATTTCTTTGTACCCCACGTTTTTCATGAAGTCCGGAAAAGCCACATATATCTATTTACACTAACGAGGTATTGGTAAGTAAGTTATATTTTAGATAAAATGTCCCCGAATGTGTATGTAGTGAGGATTTTAACATAATTAGGAATGACACAACCTCACTACACCCAGCCTGCATTTGAATGTAGACCTACCTACCAATGGCAAATCAGACAATACAGGATTTGAAGCCTTTGTCCTCTTGTGCCCCTGTGTGGGCTATCTCTTGAAAATGTCATTTATGTACCTAAATGTATAATCATCAGGTGCTCTGTCTAAAGACAGGTCAGTTCCTTTTGTCAGTGAATTTAGACCGCCAATGCAGCCTGTCCTCTGCCTCCTCCTTCAGCTCCCAGAGTTTTTTATTTCCTTCAAGTCATCCAAAATTTGAATCATCCTTCTTCCTAAGCTCCTCTTTCCCTCAACCTTTTCTTCTATGACGCCGTGCAAAATACATTTCCACCCATAAATACATAATGGTGTTGTGAAATGGTATTACAACTAAGTGTTCCTTTTAGAAGCAGTAGAAATTTTTCACCCAAGGGAGCCCCGCACATCCAACATGCTAGACTATCCATACAAAAGCGCACATGCAATCTTTTATACCTACACCCAGAAGTGAAATTAAGGAAACTGGCTTCACAGCTTGTCTCCGAATTTGATTTCTTATAACAAAATATATGGCAAAATATATCACTCTTCCTCCACGTAAATGCAGGTTCGATTCTTCTCATTTCAACAAATATCGCCCATAGCTCATTGGCGTAAGTAGTGAGTATTTGTGTAATCCGAACGGGTAGTAAGGCGCGTTGCCAAGAAAATACGATAGAATAGATACAACACCCAGTCCCCAACAGTTAATTCATCACTGTAATAAGAGGTTGAGCTCTAATTTAAACAATGATACATTTTTATGCCATACCAAGACTCAAACCCGGCCCTTAGTTAACTAGGCAGATGCACTACTGACTAATTTAAGGTGTTAAAACTACATTTATAGAAATTGGAAAATCGGGTTTATGTAGAGTCAATAAAATGTACCCAAAACTGTTTGTATGTCTGAACACTAAAATATTGGTGTTTGCTTTTACGGTGTTGGTCACAAAATTGACTAAAATAGACTAAATAGCTTTTAAATATTTAAATCCAGACTCTACATTAAAAACAAAGGCTGTTACCAACATAAATTAAAGGAAAGGGATGAGTTTGGTAGAATGGAGAGCCCGAAGTAAAAATGACGCATGACATTGCTCTTCTAGCATAGTGCTCTGTGTCTTACTACCCATTCAAGGTATTCTAACATTTACACTGTTAAGGAAAGGAGGAGGATGGTTAAATTAAAGGAAGTATACTGCCAATTACGAGAAATAAAAGTGGAAATTAATTTAAGAAAAATACCCTTCAGAAAACCATACCCTCATATCTGAACTAAGACATACCCATAATTGTTTTCCAAGTTTAATATACGATTGACTCCATAGACCACTCAGCCACCATAGTACACTGAAGTAAGTATTTTATTTGTTAATTACTTGTATTTTAAACCAACATAATATATACATCCAAGACTTGAATCGATTCCTTTAAACAATGATTCCTGAAATTTTAGACAAACATTTTATCAACTTTAAAAGTTTCTATAAGACGTACGCGTTGAAATTCGGGTTCGTGAAACGTCCCCTCCACCGTTTTACCGTCAAGAACGGTCAGCCTGTAGACGACTGGTTGTCGCAACACTACACTGCTAAATTTGAAAATTTATTCGCTTCAATGGCTTTCGTAGCCCTTTTGAAACAGCATTTTGGATTTGCTAATACGCACCGTGTCACCGGGTTTCATTTTTGGCTTACTATTCGAGGTTGTATGCCGTTTGCCATACAGATTATCGCTGACTTGAAGCACATTGGTTTTTGAAATGTCGGCAGGCACCATCTTGATACGGGAATGTTTTGCGTCGTTGTAAGCGTTGACGAGATCTTGCAGGATGTCCACATACCAATAAGTATTATTTATGGTAAAGTAGCACCACATGCACCCTTTCAGAGTTCTATTGAATCGTTCCACGATTCTTGCCTTCACGTCAGGATGATGAGTGTTGTAGTAATGCACACCTTCTTGCATGAAAAATCTCCGTACTAAACGTGCCGTGAACTCTGTCCCCTTGCCCGTTTGTATTCATAGAGGTTTACGGCCACTATGTTTGAAAATATCCCTAAAGGTGTCTTTCACGACGTTCCCCGTCTTGAATGGAAGCGTCCTCGCCCAGGACATCTTGCTAAACACGTAGATGACGTTGATAAAGTACATTGCACCATATTTGTATTTTCCGATACTTCGCATATCGTTGAGATCGGCTTACAAGAGATCGTCAATGTTTGACACCACGTACTTGTTGCGTGTAAACATTTTATCACCAGTTTCTTAGGGTATAAGCTTCCTAAGCACGAAACCACTCTCGGACTTTGTCGGGATCTTTCTTGAATGCCTTTATGAGTGACGCCGCCCCTGCAAACCCTACAGGATGAGAAGGGATGTAGTAGGTGTCGACCATTAAGCTTGGAATGGCAGCCATCTATTTTTGTCCACTCTCTTCAGTTTATTCTTCTTAGAGCGTTGCGATGGTGTATGTGGTTAAGGTACGGGTTTCAGATTTCTAATGGTTGCCAAAATTTCAGATTTACAATAAATTATATCGGAACGTTTATGTTTTGAAGCACTCTGAGATACTCTCGCCCCACATACGGCTCGCTGTGTCTTCTTGATCCCAGCGCCCACTAGCGATGCCGAGGGAGAAGCGGCCAACGCCGTGGACTGCATGCCAATAAATAATATATAAACTCCAACACCTATCCCAATCCTATGACAGTAAACTCCCCACACCAATAAAAAAACTCCAACGCCCGTCCGAATCCTAGCCAAACATAAAAAAAAAACAAGTTTGGACAAGAATAAACCGCTGAAAGGGGGTCGAGGAGAAACCAATCAGAGAGCGACACAACATTACGTAACAACCAATCAGAGAGCGTCAACAACATTACGTAACAACCAATCAGAGAGCAACAACAACATTACGTAATCATCACAATACACAATCTCTCCACTTCGGGTTCAAAGCTCAAAGGTCAAACTGGAACAGGTTGGCGTGCTAGGTAGTAGCTTTCTGCTTTAACTAGAGCTTTCCATCAGCATCTTGTGGAGTGTGGTTAGTGAAAGGAAGTTTAATTATTATTATTATTATTATTACGTATTACTACCCGATCGATTTATGCACACTTACGCTAATGTGTAGGGTGATTGTGAAATGAAATGGAGGACCTACAGTTTAACGTGGGATCCGAACCACGGTGGAGGCCTGGAATTCCACACATTAATAAGGTATGATTAATACACGTCTTGTTAGAGGTGACGAAAGGGTTTGGCAATCAGATAAATCTGTGATGGAACCGAGGATTGAACCCCGAACCCCTAGCACAGAAGTCTGACAGCCTACCCTTAGACCACCAGCTCACCAGCAAGGTTAGTTAAAACTGTACCTGTGATATGTTCTCACCACTCAATATAACATTCATCGGTCAGATGTAATAAAAATACATTTCTGATGTATGTAGTACAGAGCCTATGTGTGATTGATCAAATGGAGATCCCTTGGGTGAAAACATATCTCATATACAGTTTTAACATGCTCTGCCCACCCAGGCAACACTCCTAAACACACCAATGGAGTTTTCTTCGTACCAAATAATACTCATTAACACCGCGTCCCAAAACGCAAAACACCAAAACAATGTTTTATTTTAATTGCTTGAGACGAAAAAAAAGTCAACAACACATAATAAAACAGAAGGAACAATAGTAGAATGTAGACTTGTGGGTGACCTCTTAAAAGTCATGAGCCACTCTAGGATGAAGTGGGTGGCGGAAGAGAGGGAGTATAGAAGTGAGCTCTGAAGTGTTTTATTCCAAGTGCACTTTATGTCTACTCGGCAATGCCAAGCTAAACGTGACCTTTGTTCCACATACTAGCTAGCCACCAAATACACATTAAAGTACTGTTAATGCAACTATTTATTTAGGGTAGTTAGCTTACACCATTTTTAAACCAGTTCACGTCAACACGCGGTTTAAAAACAATCAAAACAAGGCCTTTATAAACCCAACACCAAAAACAGGTATTTTTTAAAAAGTTTTCACAAGTAAAATACAGCTATAGTAATATAATAAATTATATTATACCCACCGGGTTCGGTGAGCACGTGGACTGAACATCAAGCTTGTCTAGTGTAATTTGACGTTTACAGGGAGGATTAAATCCTGGCTGAGTGAACTAAAGATGTTTTAAAAGGTTTTCCAATCTTCTTCCAAGTAATTGCGTATACAATTCTTCTAAATTTTACCTTTATCATCCATAATCCTGGATCGGACACATCTTTAGGAGAAACTGTCTTCTGTACAACGTCATAGAAGGAAAAGTTGAGGGGAAGAGGAGCTTAGGAAGAGGAGGATTCAAATACTAGATGACTTGAAGGAAATAAGAAAATTCTGGAAGTTGAAGGAGGCAGCAGAGGGCATTGGCCGAGCAGGGCGCATTGGCTGTCTGAGTTTAATGACAAAAGAAATGAACCTGTTGTAAGACAGAATACCTAGTAATTAATACATTTGTCTTTCCCTTGATAGGACTATCAAATAAGGATAATATGGAGGTTGGGGTTTAATTTTACACGTTTAAAACATATATAAGGTAGTCTAAAGTTTAACCAAATATTTGCATAAATTATATTTGTTTTAATCTATAGCTAGACTTTATATTTTATTTAAAAGCCAGATATTATTTAATTTATAAACGTGTACATTTAAAGTGTTATCAACGGGTGAATATAAGGCTTAAGGATGAGGAAAGTAACTTAGAGGAAATGTATCCACATTGGCGTGGAGAGAGAATGGTAAGACCATCCTCCTCGTCCTTTTTCCTTAGATATAGTAGCCCACATTAGCTACTGGGGATGGAAGGATCCAAGAGATATATTTCAAAGGGAAAAATCCTCCAACGCACTCGGATGAGGCTATAGCCCGACGTCCCCGTCAACAGAAATCAAGTGCAATGCCCCAGACCACCAAAACCACCGGCGTGGATCTCTTTATATTAAACTAGAGGCTAGGACCATCCTTGAAAGGCGAAATTTTGGATTTCACGTGAAGTTTGTTCTCTGTTGTTTTTATTTAGATTTTTCAAAACAGCAGATAGCGTGATTTCCAGGCTATTGGGATTTATATTTTACAAATTTAGAATTTTTCTCATAAATATGACATGTTACATAGACTAAAATCATATTTATTGCTATTGCCACGGAATTGTGGTGTGCTAAACACCTCTGAGGCCAACCCTCTACACATTGCTTAAGTTTAGAGAATTTTGGGGGGTAATTATTACGACACTTAAGGTGCGGCAGAAGGGAGCGCAAGTATTTTTACAGCTTTTGTAGAATTGCAATCTTTTGGCCGAAATAAATCAAATATTTCTCCAGTAGCAACATAGAGTTTAGTTTTCTGCACATGCTAATATCAACAGATCTTGAATATTTGTAAAGGGTGTCCTGGAATTTTGGCAAAACTTTTCTCTTGACAAAATTCCAGGACATCCTTGACATCTATTAAGGAACTGTTGATATCGCCATATAAAAAAATCCAATTCCATCTTTCTACTGAATAAATTATTTATTTTGACCAAAAACATTTTACTTTAAAAACTGTGAAAACAGTGAACTTTTCTTGAGTCCCTTTCAACCCTAAATTAAGTAATCAGTCTGCGAAATGTCAGCTTCTTTACCTCATCAGGAAGTTTGAATAAAATTGGACAAACAGACACACCACGTGGTTTCTCTCATATAGATGTTTTGCTTTAGTAGAGTGGAAGGTGTATTTACCAAAGAATATCACGGAACACCTTCTGGAGCAACGTCAATCTGTCGGTGTACATTAGTATCGACCCGATGGATCCCTTGAATTAGTGATGTGAGCGCGTGGTATATTGATGCGGATAACACGCTAGCGTACAGGATTGAATCGTCAGCTAGAATATTTCCCTTTCCAATCCCAGCAGGTTCCAGTTAGATAACTTTGTAGCCTGACACTTTGACTCAATCGTCACTCGGTTTCTATCTACGGCGATCACTTGAATGGTTTCAATGTAGTTTCACACCTTCCTCTTCAAAGTAGGGCGGAAGATTATGACGGCTTGGGTTCATAATTTGCTATTTTTATACTGAAAACTGTTTTTTTCCTAAAATAAATAAAATGTTGCTCAGATAATTTTCCTCAACTTTCCTATAATACTGTACAATCAACAGGAACGAAGGAGTGTGTTTTGATCTATGGTATTTTAATCGAGCTTTGGCGAGCTCATTTTGCATTCAGATTGAGATTTTCTAGGGTAAATTATTCTCCCACTAGGATGAATATCACTTCTTCGTATTTTTATTTAATCGAAGGACAATCTATTCCTAAATCAGAATATTATTTTAATAATTCTTCAAACTTTTGGTCTTTTGTTTTTCCTTCCACCTCTCTCTCATCAATTTCTCCGACAGTGCCTACAGACAATAGGAATGAAGGGGTGATACCCCAAATTCTTCAAACATTTTTGTCATAAAAGGGCAATCTGTTCGTAATTCAAGGATATTGTTTTAACAGTTCTTAGAGCATTTGTATATTATAATACCCTGCCATCTTTCCCCCGAATGGGCTGTCTTAATAAAGGGTCTTTAGGTTCTTTCTTTTATTGAACGTCATCTAAATGCCAAAAAAGTCAATGATGTATGCACTGTGAAAATACCCCTTTGATTAAATGTATGTAGAGTACGTAAACCCACCATAGACTGCAAATCGAAATGAACTGTCCCAAATAGCTTTGTATTCACGTCATAAATTATCAAACTACAACGCCATTGAAATGTATTACTAGATTACTAGTTATTTAATTATATACAAAATTTAGAAAATAAATCTGTGTTATATTATTTTATTTAAATTATATGCTTTAGGGGATTTTACACCAAACAATTATCTACATTTTATTTACGACCAATCATTTGTAGAGTAAGTTTATTTTTAAACTTTATTTTATTTATATCTTAGTTTATAGGAACTTTGTAAAGTGGAAAATTATTTCCAAAAAATTCGCAGTCAATTAAGCGATAGTTTTTGGGTCAAAAATTGGTTTTCATCAAATCAGTTTTTAATTTTTTTGCCAAATATATTTTAAAATATTTCTTTTTTCATCAAGTTATTAATTATATCTAAAAAATAGTTTAGCAACGGACTTGTATACATATTGCTTTTATGTGTAAAAGATTGTATACATAAATCATAGTTCTATACAAAAATAAATGATATGGAACTCCACACAGACTTTCTCACTCCATTGTTTAGAAAAGGAAATATTTATATTTGTTTACATTTTGTCTACCGGTTGACTGTCAATCACTTTGTCCTCCCATACATGAGATTGTCGACCGGTTTATTCAAGTCATGTCAGTCGGTGCACGCGAGTTGCGGAACAACTAATACAGGTACACGCGAATTGTGGAACAACTAATACAGGTACACGCTAATTGTGGAACAACTAATCTGAGGTTGGTAATATCCTTACACGAACTGCTGAGTAAAAATTAAATTTATAATGACTTTGTTCAAAATGGAAAATGGAGGTTAGGTTAGGTTATGTTAGGATAGTTTAGGTTAAGTTAAGTTATGTTAATTTAGGCTATGTTACGTCAGGCTAGGCTATGTTAGGTTATTTAGAAAAATAAAATTCCATTTTAAGTGAATTTAAGTAGGACAATTTGTATTAGATTGACGTGATAAAAACATAGATATGTAATATAAATATAATATATATATGCACAATATTTAAAAGATATCTGTAAAATATTTGGTAATATTAATTACAAGTTATGTTTCAATTTAATCTATACATGTTATACATGTGTTAAAGTTATAACAACCATCTAAAAATTAGGTACATTTTAAAATAATAGTAATTTTAGTCTTAATTACACTTAAAACTTGGTTATAAAGTCAAAGGATGATGTGACCATGCCTATATCGAATGTCAATATATTATTCTTGAGAATTGATAGAAATAAGTTATAAAATTTTAAAAATAAAAGTTGAATTTATTTCTTAGCTGTAGTTTCCTGTTCCTTGACAGTTATTTTGATAACATGTGTCAATACATCAACGGCATCATCCTCAGGTCAGGAATTGAAACTTTGTGCTTGAGTATCCCACGTCATGTTATTAAGGAAGCTCAAATTCACTTAAAATTGAATTTTATTTTTCTAAATATTCTTAAACGATCCTTACTAAGCAATTCAAATGTTTTTCAAAATTATATTAGGTTAGTTGAGTTTAGGATAGGTTATATTAGTCTAGGGGTTAGGAGTTGAATGATATTACAGTTTGTTTCTAGTCTAATGTGTACAGGATGACAGGTATACTTTATTCCCCAATTCGAGTGAGCCCATGTAATTCATTTGACCCACCTAGCCTTTCAAATATATGTTTACATTTCGACTGTTAGTGGCTGTCGATCACTTTTTTTTCTATACATGATACTGTCAACAAGTTTATCCGAGTCATTCCAGTCATTTGACCCACCTAGCCTTTCAAATATATGTTTACATTTCGACTGTTAGTGGCTGTCGATCACTTTTTTTTTCTATACATGATACTGTCAACAAGTTTATCCGAGTCATTCCAGTCATTTGACCCACCTAGTCTTCCAAATATATTTTACATTTTGTCTACCAGTTGTCTGTCAATCACTTTGTCCTCCTATATATGAGAGTGTTGACCAGTTGGTCCAAGGTGTGAAAGTAATTTTACTCACCCAATCTTTGACACATTTTTCTTTTTTGTTGATTTGTAGTTCTATTAATAAATACAAAATACATTGTACTAGGTGAAAACTTTATATAGTTTTTTTTCTCTGTGATTAAAGAAATGCTCACTTATTTCCTGTAGCTGATTTGGATTTTAACCGTTATCTATAACTTCATTGTATAGTAGAAATTGATATCCTAAGACTCCATAATTATCACTTTTTCCTTAAAAGTAAGTCATACTCAAAAGCAAATATATTTGACACAAACTTTAATTTTATTAATCACTTAAATAGGTAAAAAAAGACTAGTTCAGCTATTAAAACTTATAAGTTCTGTTTCCTATCAACATGAAGATACCCGCCTCGTTGGCGTAGTTGGCTAACGTTCTAGTCGTGTTGAGCTCGACTGCTGAGGACGGGGAGATCGAGGTCCGAATCTCGGTCGGGTGAATTGGGGGTTGTATTTCCTAAATGGTTTTCCACTCTCCCTCCACGCAAATGTGAGTTCACTTCCTCTAATTCAACCTTCACAATTCCTAATCCATTAGCAGTAATTAGTACTTAAAGTGTATAACCCGAACGGGTAGTAAGACGCGGTGCTAATTTAAAAAATAACATGATCAAAGAATCAAACCGTTGATGGAAGGAAATAGGCTGGTTAGCTCTATCAGATATAGGATTGGCAATCACCTGATAATTGTTAGTGGTGCAACTGAAAATGAGGTTTGAGACCCTGATTGGAGATCAACTTACTTTCAATTCTGTGTTTATACACGTAGACCTTAATGCATTTATTGAAGCAATATTGTATTTATTTTGGCCATAAATAATTAAATGTTATAAAAACTGAAAGCATATAAACCTTACTCGTATTCGTTTACATACCACATTCATTATTTACTTTTATGGTAGCTTAGAGGAGTACGCACCAACATTAGTGTCGAGAGCATTTGGGAAATACACTAGAGTCTAGAATCTAGGTTATATCGCACGTGTAAAGCTACTCCCAGTACACCCAGCTGTCATCGTTAATACAGTATATTGCACTTGACGCTTAGATCGTGTGATCACCGGCGCGGATCACTCTCTTTATAAGTGGTAAATAATTATATGGGAGCTGATAGATACAGTTGTGTTAAAGCCCAGTGGAGGATGATAAACTTTAAGCGCTTCCAGCTAATATTAGTAATATTAAATATACAGTCAAAAAAAAATATCAAAATCTCTGCTAATTTCTTTGGGGATATCTTGCGGTTTTGGTAAATCTGACCACGTTTTTATTTTTTGAAGAAAATTCCTTGTTATGTAAATTGCGCCCCTCCCAAATCCATTATTTGATAAAGAATAATGATTAAAATAAATTATAGCAAATTAATATATTAATTAAAGCAATTTTATTAAATTTCAAACATTTGTTCCAAATAACTACAGCCTTAAGATCGAGTAATAAAGGTCAAACTTACAAAATATACTAATTTAAATGATGTAGTGCAGAAATTATGATTGTCTTACTTACATAATTATTTGATTCTTAGGGCCGGTTTCATAGTCAAATTTAGTACGCCTCAAGTTCGGCGCTACACTAAGTACAAGACGACACCTACCTAAACCAGAATGGAATGGGCCAGTTTCCTATGCGAGAACGGCCCATTCCATTCGAGTTTAGGTAGATATCGTCTTGTATTTAGTATAGCGCCGCACTTGAGGCGTACTAAATTTGACTATGAAACTGGCCCTTTGTCATGATTTGTTTGTATAAACTTCCATTTGCCGAAAAAATTATGTGTCTAACCGAACATACATATTTCATTTTAACATTTAAAAAATCTACACCATGTCACTATTTATTTTGGAATAATTTTTACCTACGGAGGTCGAGTTTATACCTACGGAACTATGTTAAAATAAAATTTGAAATGTTTTTAAAAATAATTCTTTTACATGACAGAATTTACACCACCTTTGCTTTTAAGGGGACGGAACTTACACAAGAGATTGAGGTCATAAAATCTTAGGGACGGAATTTACGTCAACCAGTTTTAAGAACCTCAGTTAAAATAAGTGCTCGATAAAGTATGAGCTTCCATGCCACGAATAAACGGAAATATCTTGTAAATAGATTTGAAATTAATTTGACTGAGAACCGTGTCTGGATTTGACACATCATATTATTCTAACCATCTTTTTAAACTAGAAAACCTGAGCAGTGATCTTTTTTATTTAAAAAAAAACGTTCCCCGCATCTTACTTTACGTCTAGATTAACCACAAAAAATTTAGTGAAAGTGGAACCAAATTTTCATGAAGTGAAAGGGAAAGGCTATTTAAGTTTGTCATCAATTTCTGGTGTAAATTAGTGTTGTTTTAAATAAAGTAAATGTTTTTATTATTTTATCATTTAATTGATTGGCGACGTAATATTTTAGAAATTATATAACTTACACTAAGATGTTAAACATATCTTTACTTTAAATATTTCTTATAATAATGACAATAAAAAAGATTAATTACGATAAAGTGAAAATATGACGTTTTGTCACTAAAGCCCAAAGATACTAGGGAAAATATTATCGGACCTTTATAAAAAGGTATTAAAACTTCTTGCATATCGGTGTTGTAAAGTCATGTGATTTCCAGCTCTCAATTTTGATATCGAGACATAGTACACGTTAGGTTTGTGATCTTCCATTAGTTTTTTTTATCACCTCGTCTTACTATCTGTTCTGGCTATACGCATAAATAATGGCTACGCTAATGGGTCAGGGATGAGAAAGTAAGCATTTTTAGAGATAGTCTACCTGCATATTCGCGGAAGGAGATTGGTAAACCACTTAGGAAGAAACACCTTCAGCAGTCCGAAATGGGATTTAAATCCCGATCCCTCTCTTATAATCAGGCTTACATTAGTGGCAATAGTTTGGTAGCGAGGTTAAAGGTTGAACCTTAGATAAAATGTATCCGCATTTTCGTGCTGCAAAGAAAAAGGAAAACATGTTAAAAGAAACCACTCAGTACACATGGACATGCAAATTCGAGGACCACATGGTCTAAGGCACTACTCTAGCTATATACTTTATTGCTAATGATGGGTAGATTGTGGTTCGATCCTGGTAAGGTGTACTGAGAGTAATTTTTCCTTAAATGGTTTTCTACTCTCTCCACGAAAATTTGGGTACACTTCCTATAAATTCAATCTTATTCATCCGTATCCCATTAGCGTAGTTATTATATAAGTGTATAACACGAAAGGGTAGTAAGACGCAGTGCTAAATAAAACTAGGTAAGGCTTGGGTTGGGGGAGCCTATTTTGTATATTTAGGTCTACATAAAGCCAACAGTTCAAATGGGGGGAGTCTTTCTTATAAGTTCGCAAATATATGTTAGGTACTTTCAAATAATATTTTAGTGTGACCAAAATTATCTTAATTGGCTATAATTGGTAATGTTATGAGAAATTTAAATCATACAAGGCCGTAGCCAGCCAATAATTTCAGGGGGTTAGGTGGTGAGGTTGGTGGCCACATCTCCCAATTGAGGAAGGGTGGAAAACAAATTCTAAATGAAATAGTTCTAGAGGCTATCTGCAATTTTTTATGGCAACATAACCCCCTAACTGCCTAAGGCTAGGAAAAATTCTAAATATTAAACACCTCTAGATGCTATTAGAAGTATTTTTTATAGCAACATAAGCACTTAACTGCCGGAGGTTAGGAAAAATTCTAAATATTAAACACCTCTAGATCCTCTTTG
The DNA here is from genome assembly GCA_902141385.1 of Timema californicum. Taxonomy (NCBI): domain Eukaryota; kingdom Metazoa; phylum Arthropoda; class Insecta; order Phasmatodea; family Timematidae; genus Timema; species Timema californicum. The sequence goes on from CABFOW010001490.1 coordinate 126,603, forward strand.
AAGTGCTTTTTGTGGTAACACAGCCCCCTAATTTGTACTTGTACCTTAATTTTGGTATTGTTTGAACCATAAATAAAGTCATATATATCTTGTTCATAAAATTTCAGCTGGATCTTGAACCCCCAAAACCCCGCTCCGGCTCCGGTCTGATGCGTAAATTATATTTTTTTATATCATCTCCTAAACTATTTGAGATATGAAATTACTAATCGTTACAAATACGTAGGTCACTTTATAATACAAATATTTTATAAGAATCATATTTTTATAAAACCAATAACTTTCAAAATATACGCACATGTATATTTTTTAACTTTTCGAACACAAAAGGTAATTATTGCGACCTTAAAAAAATCTAACCTGAAATGTTGATGGATATCGACATCTCATGAGCCCCGAAAACTAAAAAGTGGTCTTTGCAATGCCATCTGTCTGTAAGTCTTTTTAATCCCAAAATTAAGGGTAGTTTAGTAAAAAACTATGAGAAAAAATCGATTTTCTCAAAATCAGCTCAAACAATTAAAAAAAGAGATCTTATCTAGGCGTTGATTAAGATTATAAACAAAATTGATATAATTTCATTTTACCATGAAAATTAATTTTAGGGTACTTTACAGAAGTGGAAATGTCCTTATCTCCGCAAATATTTGAGATAATATATAACTTATCATTGCAAAATTGTACTACTATTAAAAATAAAAAACTTTTACATGAAATATATTTTTATAAAACCAACAGTTTTTGAGATATTGGCAAATATGTTAATACAATCTTGTTAGCTTTAGTTGTAAAGAGACACTATATTCCATTCACCGTAGGAATTGACTTCTGAAAGGCCTTTTTCCCTACCATAAATCTACTATATAGTAGGATATTGGTAGGAAAAAAGACCTTTCAGAGAGTAATTCCTACCGTGAAAGGAATATAGTTAAGTTTTAACGCAATAACTCTCCAATGCCATAAAGTAATTAAATATAATTAAGTCTCTCAAAAAGATTGTTATTTTTCCTTAAACCTCTTAAAAGAAATGTTTGTACAACAATGATATATCTTCATTTTAGACTCATTAGTTAATATTTACATTTTTTATTGATCAAAATTTATAAATGAGGAATTTAATAGCAATGAGATGACATAAAGATGTGCAACACCTAATAATATGTTGAAAATATTAACCGTAAGTCGAAATTTTAATACGGAGTATTGACCCTTGTGGACCAAATATCGATTTTTTTTATCGGTCCAAATATACAAATGAGGATATTAATTCTTTAAAAATAAAATAATAAAATTTAAAACCGGGACTAAAAAAAGTTGTACGTAAGTATAGTGCAATTTATGCTTGGGTTTGCTAGTGTATATTATTTAGTTTCACATATTATATTACGAGTTTTGGGTAAATATCTCTATTTTTAAACAATAGAGCGAGAAATTCTGTACGGAGTTCCGTAACATTTATTTTTCAAGAGCTTGGATACCAAAATTTTGGTATCCTTAATCCAAATAAAACAATGGGCCACCAGCCCAGGTCTCCCCTCCCCTTCTCGGCGCGTCCTAAAGGCTTTCCGTGCTTATTTATTCCCTCGCCTCGAGGAGTTTTTGTGCGGGAGACCATGCTTCACGACTCATTTGGAAAGAGGGAGGGAACCCAACAACCTTTAAAAATACAAACCAAGTTTTTAACGGAGTCGTCATTGATAGTATTTAATAGACTATTTGTATGATTTTATAGGCATTTATATTATATATCAGCTTAAGATATATATGGGTATAATTGTCAAGCAGATTTGTTTCATTATCGTGAGCTAATATTGATCATGGCCACTTCGGTGGCGTAGCTAGAGCTAGCTAACCCGCTAATCGTGGTGACGCAAGCTGCTGAGGACTGGGAAATCAAGGTTCGACTCTCGATAGGGTGAACTGGAGTTTTTTTTTCCTAAATGGCTTTGCACTCTCCCTCATTCCTTCTAAATTCAACCTCCCAAATTCCTAACCCTTTAGAGTAATTAGTACTTAAGCGTATAATCCAAACGGGTAATACGACGTGGTGCTAAATAAATAAATATAGTAAATTTTATCATAACTAAATAGATATTAAATAATTTTAGTTTGCCATTTTTAATCAAGAAATACTCATTTTGTTGGTCATATTTTGAACTCATTAGAATTATAAAGAAAAGTAATTTCAGTATGTTGATAAAACTGTAGAACCTTCTAAACATACTTTTTTACGGCCGTAAAAAACTACAGTCGCACAAACACGTTGTTTATACAGTAATGCTTCGAAGGAATAAATTGTTTCCTTCTATATAAGGGCTCAATGGCCAGAACATTTGGAAATCCTATTTTTAAAGAACAGACTAAAAGAAAATATCTTTTGACCTCACAACATACACACACCCGAAGCTACAAGAAAAGGTAATAAAAAATGTCCTGTACTCTCTTAGAAGGTTTCAGTTTTTCTTTTTTAATGAAAGATTCAGGTAGTTTTTCATTTCATCGCAGTTCTTTACGCAAGTATAGAGACCCATGCTGTATGCCAACTTTGAGATGAAAGATAGTCCGACTTTTAAAAATGACAAATATTAATACATTCATCTTTGATATGTTATTATTATTATTATTATTATTATTAGCACCGCGTCTTACTACCCGTTCGGGTTATAGGCACTTACGCTAATGTGTAATGGTAGGGTGATTGTGAGATGAAATGGAGGACCTACAGTTTAACGTGGATTCCGAACCACGGTGGAGGCCTGGCATTCCCCACATTCACAATATGTCTTGTCAGAGGTGAAGGAAGGGTTTGGTAATCAGATAAATCTTTGCCGGGAACGAGGATTGAACCCCGGCCGCTAGCATAGAAGTCTGACACCTTACCCCTCGACCGCCAGGTCACCATCTTTGATATGTTCATAGGTTAGATATTAACTTGGAAGACAGAGCTTATTTTTGAAATGTTTTGATGACTTTATTTTACATGCAAAAGTAGAATTATTCCTGTTAAAAAAGATTACCTTGAAGCAGTGGTTTCCAACCTGGGGGTCCCAACTCCTTTCGGGATCGTGGCATGTTTACGGAGGGGTCGTAAAGCTTGTTGAGGCTATAGCTTTATGTTTAATTTTTAAAGTGATTATAATGATTATAGAAAGATGAGAACTTCAAATAGTAATGGAAGCGGTTAAAAGTGATAAAAAAAAGTTGAGTTTATGCTTAGGTTCCTTTTGGCTATCCAACTATTATCGTATTTAGCTGACTTAGTTTACTGTAGCAGTCTTTTGTTCAGGTGAGGGACGCTACCAGAATAACTTCCAAAACATTCGCTTGGCTCGTTGAGACGCTTTTGAGACATTTTAGTTGAATTCGTATAAACATTTATATAAGCAACTTATAATAATTAATTTAATCACGTGGGTGTAATGTCAAACTCATGTGGTTTGCCGGTGATGAGGTCAGGATTCAAATTCCAACCGGGGTTGATTTTTTCCTAAACAGTTTCCCCCTCTTCCATCCAAGCAAATAAAGGCACATTTCCTCTAAATTAAACCTACCCAAAAGTGTAAATTAATAGGGATGGTTCGATGGGTATTATTTAGAATAAGAATAATTTGTAAACAAGGATATGAACGCTTGTAATGGGGTCACGATAGTCTCAAAAACAAAAAAAAAGGGCATAACCATGCAAAAGGTTGAAAACCACTGATTTAAAGAGCGGTTTTTTACACCATGTATTACTTACTATCCATCCGGATATTTGCAATTGTAGGTTAAGGATGAGGAATGTAAGATTTAGAGGAAGTTAGCTTGATGTAGACAACGTTGGATGTATTTTGAATTGTATATGAATATGTTTACGAATAGTATTGTATAGCTGAGGTGACGAGTGGAAAGTTGGTGGTGAGAAGGATGTCCATTAGTCACGGTTGAAAAGAGGGTAGGAATGTGACTGGGATATGCCAGGTATAAAGAGCGGTAGGATTGGTTGAGTGTTGGGGTGCGGCTCGAGGACACTCGAAGGAAAGGACGGAAAGGGTGCGGACGTGTTGGGTATCGAGACATTTTAACGTTAATAAGTTCATGGTTACATATATAGAGTTGAATTATTGTTAATTATTATAATAAATATATATATATATTAAAATGTGTCTGCTTGTTTTTACTAAGACAACAACCCAAGGAATACAATGACCACGTGCCAATTACTATATCAATTAACAGACAAACCAAAAGTAATATAATTATTAATAAAGTTGAGACGCAACAAGCTCAAATTTGCTTTGAGTGAGAGTGGGAAACCATTTAGGAAACACCTCCTCAGTACACCAACTATTCTCCATCACTGGGAAACTAGACACGACGAGACTGACGTATTTGTCCCCGTGGCCACTTGTCCAGACTAGGTCGTCAATAACTATGGTGCTAGCAGTACCAATAGTAAAAACCAAACGTCTTAACGATGAACTGATTGGAAGCTTAAGGAAAGCCATGTGCAATATTTCTTCTCCGTTATTTGTAGATTGGACTGTGACAATGACCTAACTAGGGAACAATCCAAGTAGCTCGTGTCCTGACACGTCTCGGTACTTGGTTTAACATTGGCTCAACACAGCTTGGTAGGATTATATCAGGCTTTGGATTAGGATGGAAATAAACTGTGCAGGAAACAACGTCCAAAAAACAACTGCTTTCTTAACGTTTAAAATATCACATGTGCTCATTGGATGAATTATGAACGGTGTGATTGTGTATTGATGGTACTGGACGTTTTAATTTTGTTTAACATTATAGAATATTATATTAAATAAAGATAAAAAATATTACGAGTCATATCCAAAATAAAATTTGCTTAAATCAACTTTATTGCTTGTCCAAATTGCAAGGTTTATATTATGTTAAGAATTGTTATTTTTGTGCAAATTTACAACTTAAGACAATTTTCTAGATACCTCAAAAACAATTTTTACGACTACAGAAAATATATTTTATAGCATACATTCATTCACCGATTATCGTAAATTATATATAAAGATTCCGGATTCGCTATTGAAAATTTGTTAACGTTGGCATAATCTTACAAGTAAATAGTTTATTAAAAAAAATTGTTTGATATAACTTAAGAAATCTATGTCCAAATAAGTTGTAGTACTTTGAAATTGTGGCTTCTTCTTTGATTTTTTTTAACTTGATACTTTGGACACATTCTTGGAGTATTAATTTTTTTATATTATGAACATCGGTTAACTGGAACTCCAGGAATCATTGTCGAAAGGAATGGCTTCATGTTTTGAATAAAATTATATACTTCATTAGATAAAATACTTGTAGATGTACTTCAGTTTCACTTCATTTGGTTTTCTGGTGACAATAATACCCGGGTTTGGGTCTCACCGGGTGCAGTGAAGTGCTTTTTCCTCAATTTTTCTCCCTTTCCTCCACACAAATCCGGGTAAATGTCCTCTAAAGTAAAACTTGCTCCACCTTGCCCCATTAGTGCAAATGCGCTAATAGCCCATGCGAGTGGTAAAATGGCCTGCACACACACACACACACACACACACACACACATATCGACACCAATTTGAGACCCCAGGTTGTCGATGGTGATTTCTTAGATGGGATAGTTGTAAAGTACTACATCTTAAATATATGAATCGGTGAAGGTACAAAAATCACTAAACAACCTAACATTCGCTGGGTGGGATTTACTACATCTCAATTTTCTTGAGTTTACCTTGGTGGTCTTGGGGTAAAGTGATAGCCTCAGGAACCAATGACCGTGGGTTCAAACCAAGCCGAGATAAACGGATTTTTCTTGAGCGGTAAAAATCTAAAGCACAATTTTCTTCTGAAGACAAGTAAAGCCGTCAAGATATAAATTACTTATCATTTCATATATGTAGGTCTATTTGTAATAAAGATATTTTATTTGAAACATATTTTTATAAAAAATTTCTATATAGATATATATATATATTTTTTTATAAAACTAATATTTTTCAAGATGTACATATATTGAAAAATATTTGTTTTATAAAAATATGTTTCAAATAAAATATATTTAATACAAACAGACCTACATATATGCAATGATAAGTAATTTATATCTTAAGTAGTTACGAAGATAAGGTAGAAAATGAGAATTTAAATATCATACCGGAATCCTGAAAGTCATTTTCACGAAAAATTTAGAGTAGCCGTTTTGTTTTTCATATTGATCAATGATTAGAAATAAAATTTAAATAAAATCGTTAGAGCCAAATTTGATAAAATCGATTTTTTCTCTTTCCAGCCTTTGGTAAACTACCCTTAATTTTAGGGTTAGATATCCAATTCCAAAAACCCCTTGGAGCAACCCTATGAAAATCCTAGATACCAAGGTTCAGCCTGATCGGTAAAATAGTTTAGGCTCTACTCCGAGGTGCATACAGATGGAAATTCCAAAACAAGTTTTTCGGATTCGGGGGTCCATAAAACGTCGAAATTCATAAAAATCTTGAAATCGACTGTTTTGACGATCACAATAATCCCTCTACCTGTAAGATGGTCAGAAAGTAAAAACCCTGGAAGATATGTGAAAATATCTTTCCCGCCAATTGGCAGGCCCTTTTACGCTCACCCATAGAAGTTCAGTGTGGAATGCAATGGGGAGACATCACAATTCATGAACTCCCCTAAGTAGATGGAATTTTACCAGAGAGTGCGGGCAGCACTAACCACCCGATGGGATGAGTTAGGATGAGTATTTACAGAAATCACATCAAACCAACCTTTGGGTTGTTGACTTAAAAAGAAGAGTTTTCTTAATAAGACATCTATACAAGTTTAATCTATTCATACGTCAAATCAGGTTATCTGTGGGTGTCACTCTTGACATATATTATCAATACGTATAATTTAGGCTTTCCATAATATTTTCCTCTTGAATCGGGACCATTTTAGGGTTTTACTGAAGATTGGAGTAAAAGTGGAAATTAGCATTAACACACTTTTACAAGCTTCCGCCCTCCCCCCCTTTCCCACCCTTATCCCTTACCAATACAAAGGATGTTTATGATGTAATTGGCAATATACATTTTTGAAAATTAATTCCCCTTTAAAAGCTATTTTTGCTGATTCACTTAGATGAAAACTGAAGCCAAACTCACTGATATAATTATATTTGAATGTATTACAGATGAAAGTATGAATAAAAATATGAAGTTATAAAGCATAATTTACTATAGGCTAGGAGATTTAACAAACTTAAAGTCTACAGCTAAAAACACTAATTATTATCTGGTTTAAACCAATCGTATTTGTTACTTGCGTGAACCTTTTTTAGAAATACTTTGTTATTCTTTAACTTTTCATAAAACTCATTGCAACTTATTTCAATGTTTATTTTGCAGTACATTAGGCTTTAAACTGTCGATCCTACCAATATTCTTCTTTCTTGAGACAATAGATTGTTCATCAGTGAGAACACTCATTCAACTGCCTGGTAGACAGATGGATTCCATAAATCAGCGGAGGTTAGATACAGAAAGGTTCTGGTCTTAGACGTGATTGAATAGTTGAACCCACTTTTCTTCACAATTTAAGTTCGTAGTTTTGAAAGTATCACAGTTTGAAGACCAAAATTCCTTGGCAACTACCACTTTATCAAATAGTTCAGCTAAGTTTATTGCACCATTTCCAAGTGTTTCATTATTTTTTTCTGCTTAATTTTCAATTTCAGACCTTATAATGTCACCGTTGTCTATACAGCCAAAATATTCTGCTTCACCAAAACTATTTTCCCATAGATTAAAGTAGGACAAACATCGATTATAAAAATTTGTAAATTATTTTATAACTATATGAACATTAATGCTTCCTGCCTCCTCTAAAGACTTGAAGATTGTTTGGCTCCTTGTGGTATGAATTTAATATCCCACCTTTCTTCAAGATTTGTTAGGCCTATCCATTTCTTAAGTTCGTTAACAATAACCGTTGCACCTGTTTTTGTTTTCTCTATAACCAAAATTGTTGTTTATTTTTCATATTCTTAACATTTTTTTTCTGACCGGGACAAAATGACAAACCAGCTCGGGCCCCGGGACTAGACCTTCAAATCGGGACGTATGGTAAGCCTACATATAAAGTAACACTAACTATATAATCCATGACTGAAAAATAATATGTTTGTGTTTTATAAAAGTTTATTTCTACCAAAATCCTACTAAAAATACTTTGTGTTTTGATTTACACAATGTTTTTATTTAGATAATATTACTGATAGGTAATTAATAATTTTTAAAATAGTAAAACACTTTATTGTAAAAGTAAGTATGTAGCATATTTGATAAATTGATGGCACAGTTGTATGCGTGTGTGAACAGTTTATTAACGGCTCATGCGGTCATGCATCAGCGATAGTGATGTAATTTCGTGGGTGAGAACTAGCTTTCCTCAAACTTTCTCTTGATGATAAGAGAAAGTGGGGTCTCACTGGACTGGTCAGTTGTTGAACATTTTGAGGGGTGAGGAAGTAAGGGATAAATTTCCCAAAGGAAATCATCAGAGTTCGCCTAACGAAGCTTTGACATTCTTCAAGGGAACTAAATATATGATAATTACAGTTTGAATCTCGGTAGGGTAGAGTCAATATTAGTATATTATTAAAACACACACTAAAAGGGATGTGTAGTATGAATCTCTTAGGAAAAACATTTTCGAAATTTTTGTTGTCAACATTGATCACACTATTTTTGTTATTAAGATAACTGACCAAGCATAGCTATGTCTTGTTTTATCTTAACCGTTTGGTATTTCATATGTTTGTACGTATGTATGTAACACGATAGCTTTCCATTGCAGGGACTAATTTTCAGAAAATTTGGTATGTATATTCTTTGATTCTAAGGTTAATAAAGTATGTGCATGGTTTTATGTTATCAGGTTATCCAATTCATTATGGAAGTCGCTCAAAAATCTGTTTGTATGTTGGCACCGTTATAGCTTCCAAATGCGTGAACCAATTTTAACGAAATTTGGTGGGGACATTATTTGAACCTATGCCAAACGATGTGTATTATTATCCATTCTTATTTAAATTGTATGATCTTAACAATTAAGTTTAGCTATATATTTATAATACAGTGTTAAATAAAATTATATATATATATATATATATTTAAATGAAATTTTATATATAGATATATACACGTAAACTTTCTTCCATTAATTTAAGGACAATACACATATCGTATGAATCAAAGAATCAAATCATGCACGTATTTAAAATAGCGTGGCATCTAAATAATTGTGAAAACCCTTAATTAGCGCCGATGACATATTCTTACCACCATTAAAAACTTGGCCTATGCCAAGCTATTTCCTACATATCTTTCAATCTCCAAACGTCAAGGATGTTCAAATTCAAGTTCAAGTTCAAATTTGTATAAAGACGTTGTTAGTTAGGGACTTTGCACGGATTACCTTTTATTATCAACAGGTAGGCATGTCTCGTATCGGTCAATGGAGGGTTTGTTCTCACCGATATATACCTAGCGTTGTTGGAGCCAGTCTTATTTCGAAGGACGTTATTTATTTTTCATTGTATATAATTAGTGCAAAAAAAAGGTACTATAAATAAGAATATATTTAAAGTGATAACTTTTTTGTTTATTTGTACATAAATAAAAAGTACAACTCGATTTAGTTATGGTATTAGAACATACTATCCTTATGAATTTATATAATAAAAACCTTATAAGAAGAAATTAATTTATCAGAATTTCGATGCAAGTTTCTCATGCAAGCCACATGATGCCAGAAGTTCTGGAAGAAGCATCAAAATATTAAGCTATTATTTTTACACTCCTATCCCACACCAGTCACATCCTAAAACCACTTGATTTTTTTTTAGTTTATTGATCTCTAAGAGTAACTTTGAATGCATCTCTCAAGCATTTTCAAGAAGGTAATCCTTTTCTCTGAACCCGTCCATTTTTTGAAAGGATCATTGATCTAATGAAGAAGATAGGCTTGGATCAAGTTCATCTAATGAGACGCTTGCGCAATAAGTTGACGAATTTTAAGGCTGCCAGATTTATGCACAATGTCACCTCAAAATAAGTAGCCTGATACAAAGAAAAAAAGGGACAAAGTGCCCAAAGGTATAGTCCTAATCTTTAGCAGGACAAAACCGCAGCCACCATTGTCAGCTCTACATAATTATCAAGACAAAACACCGGAGTCAGGTGGTAGTGGAATTATTAAGAATACGATTAGGTTGATCAACAAGATTGAATACATTCGTTCGACATGCAGAGGAATACACAATTCCAAGAATAAGAGCCCATGAATTCAGTGCTGTTTCCACTTGAAATGTTTCCATGAAATCTTCCAATCAATTTATTCAGCTGTTCCACCAACTATTTCTATGTGTAGTCTGTGTGCAGGAAATATTATACCGATAATGATAGCAAATAAAGTTAGTTCATGATATTTACTCATTCTATCTACTTTCACATTCCCAATGGTGATGGAAATGAAAGTTAATAGTGACAGTGAGATTAATGTGATAGAAAGTTAATTAAATAAGCATCACAAATTTAAGTAGTTGCTACTACATAATTGATTAGAATGCCATGAAATAATGGTATGTTTGTAATAATTATTAATTAAGTTCAGTTATTCAAAGATTTACTGCGGGAAGTACTAAAATAGTATATACCCAACCTATTTAAAATTGTATTAAAAATCTTACTTTTATTATGTTGTTTATATTAAAGTTTAAATTCTCAATATCACAAAGTAGGGTAGGTTTAACATATAAAGTTAGCCTGAGGGCAAAGCTTAAAGATCAATATAGATTTACAATAACTTGTTCAAAGTAGATTTATTTTTGACTTTAAATAAGAGTTTAAGTTTAAGCACAATATTGACCAATTATTTAACACATAATGTATCGAAACTATTTAGTGATGAAACATAATAATATCACACACAATATCCACTCAATCATTTGAATAAACAATGTAATATTGTGAGTAAATCGACTCAATTACTCTCCCTATCCAACAATGTATGGAATGAATTGCTGATAAAACTCACAGACATGAAATTATTTAATAATAAATACACACCTTTATGAAAATACATTTAGTCTTTATAGCACAATATAAACAATTTTAAACTAAAGTCTAATACAATAGGTGTGCATGTCAAGCAATAAAAGTTGGATCAATACATTTAGTTTAGGGAACAAAATATTCTAAGAAATACTATCTTAGAGTACGAACGCTTGTAATAAGTACGCTTATTGATTGTACTTGCAAGCGCTTGTTTCCAGTGCTTGTAGTGTTTATGGGAGGCCACTTAGAAAGCTGGAAACAAGTGTATTTTGCAGATAGCTTCTCATGAGGAAAGATTTCTTCAAGTGATGATGAACTATATTTGGTCGAAAATACTGAAATAAAACTTCTGTGTAGAAAGAGGATAGACGAAGATTTGGAGAGTTAAAAATAGATAATAAGCTATTTTTAGTTATATGAGGATAGGGATCAGCACTTTTAATTATATTTTGAACAAGATAGTAGAACCCTTGACAAGAAATTGGGGAAATCGGCACGAGTCACTAATTCTCCCAGAAGAACGACTTGTTATTTGTTTGAGGTAAGAATGTTTCTTGGAAATATTTTTCTTCAACCCATGGAATGTGATGGTCAATTTACTCCAAGTTTTCAAAATAACGTGTTTTTTTTCTCAGTAAAAGCAAGAATTGTGTTACGTTGAAAGCACTTTAATTACAAAGAAAAAGTAGTGGCGGTAGCTACTTTTTAACATATTTTTAACAAAGATAGACATTCGCATAAGAAGTGAAAATTTTGCCTACAAGTATAATAGTAATTATATCGTTGAATATATTTCTTTAGTGAAAAAAAGGTATTTTAACTTGATTAGAAAATTATTTATTTGGATTTTTAACTCAAAAATATTATAAAATACATGTTTAATTTGTGTAATGATGAGTTAAAATTACAAATTTTGACATTCATTCTATAATGGCTTAACTCTCTGAGCTTGATAGGTAACAAATTATATTTCATATATTTTCTGAAAATAATAAAAAATGTAGTCTTTGTTAGTTAAAAAGTAAAAGAATTAAATCCTGAAATTTACTTTACTATGTGAATCGATCAGTACAAGTTTTTTTTTTTTGCATCCATTAACTGAAAAGTTTGTATTGAAAAAGTTTCACAAATTAAGTTGTGACCCCAGCTCTAAACTTAGAGGGGCCCAAATACACGAAAAGAAAATATAATATAATTTTATATAAAAAGTTAAACAAACAAATAGGAGTGAGCAGTGTGAGTTACTATTTTGACAATGCTGGGTACATAATACGTCCCCAGTGCACGCAACTCAATCCTAGATTTGTAAAAAACTACGCTCCTCCTTCAAAGATATATATATATAAATATTATATATACAGAATAAAGTTGAAAGCTAAAATAAGGTGCCTGGATAGTGTACTTTCCTAAACCTAGGGATAACATGGCTTAAATATAGTATTAAAAGATTGCAAGTCATAAATAGCAAGTTTATTAAATGTATGCCAAATTTTAACAACATGCATATATTTAGAAGAAATTTAAACTTGTTACGCATATATACAATAAACAGCAATGACCTTTGTTTACAATTCTTGAGAATCACAAAAAATTACATTAAGACCTTTCAAATGGGTCGGGTAGATATAACTATCTTCAATAATTACAAATAGTAAGGAAAATTTCTAAATTATCCTCTATCATTGCTCACAATTTCCACAGAATTATATATTACTCTTAAAATCAAAAGTTTGATCACGGCGACAAAAACCAATCCAAACATTTAATCAAATATTAATTAGCTCTAATGAGCCAAAGTCCTAAATTATATATCGGACCATTATATTGAGTATGAGCAACTATGAACATCGATATTTCCAAAAAGAAAATATTTCATACAAATTTAAATGTTTTCATTTAAATACCATAGAAATATTACGCAAAACAAAGTTAATTCAATGTCTATGAATACAAAGCATAATCCATAGCATTACTAAATTTGAATAATACTATATAATATTATTAATGAATTCTCCCAAGTAAATCATTACCAAATTAATTGTGAAATATAAATCCCAAGTTAAGTAGTTCAAAGTTAATTCAATGTTTATAAATACCAAGCATAACACTATTAATTTTGAATATTCTGACATAATGTTATCAATGAACTCATCCAAGTAAATCCTTAACAAATTAATTGTGGAATACAATTCACAAGTTAAGTAGTTCAAAGTTAATTCAATGTTCTAGAAAACGAAGAATAATACTAGACTTTACTAATTTATAAAAATAAATGGCCGAAAGAGAATTTTGAATAATTACAAATTTATCATTACGCCGAAAGTGAATTTCTCCTTACATTTTAAATAAGTCCTTGAAGCCTCTGCTTCGTCTTATTACTTCCAAGTAGAGTCCAAGAGTGCAGTCTTTTTACATGGACGGTCTTTTATACGATGCACAAAACTCGTTGAACAGGAGAGAAGGGATCAAAAGGGTGGGGATCAAAGAGTTTAACACAAAAGGGAAGGGGGGGACGTGCGTGAACACGGAAACGTCTACTTTATTCTCGAAAGGTCTGGTTTTTACTGGCCCCTTCTACACTGGCATCTCTTCTCTTCTCATGGTCGTTGGGTTGGCATTGAGCATGGCGGCGGTTTCTAGCGGGCGTAGTTTGGTTCTCGGCTCTGAGCCGGCAGTTGTTCGCGGGCTGATAATGTGGCCATATGTGTTGTTATTAGTTCGTACATAGCTTGGACGGTGAGATTGGGTAAGTGTTATTGTTGTTGACTTGCCTATTTTTATTTGACTTGTAGCTAAAATTTCTAAAAAGTTTTCATCCATATTTTCACATAATAAGAATCCAAATCACGGGGGGAAAATCTCACTTTATAGCGGCAAATAACTAAGAACGTTACACTATATTCTTCATTGTTATCTAACAGTATACTGTGTACTGCGGATGTACTAGGTGAACTAAAGTACGGGGTCATAGTACGAACAGGCATCAGTAATTCAGTCGCATTTTAGTTGGTACGATAGGCGAACTGCTGAACTACCTCTTGAATCCTTCCACTGAATGTTAGTATAATTTCAGGGTGAATTTTTGACGTGTGGAAGTAAAGTCTTAAAAAATAGTAAGTGCTCGTCTTCAGAGTCATTTACTCCTTTGGCAATTTTTTTAGTGAAAATGTCTAATATTTTTTCTTTCTATCTCCAAAATGGATGTTGTATACTCGTCGATTCTGGGTCACTTGATCTTTTTTACCTTACTTTGGGTTATTTGATCAGTTAATGGTGATTCTAGTTCTCCAAGGGAAGTCCCATTATGTCAGTATGATCCCAGGATATCTGACGTGACTACTTTGTTGAAATAAGTATTTTCTTCATCCGGTTTGTTTGTCTCATTTGCGGCTTCTTCATCTCCACACACTCATATTCTTTGTCGCCATTAACATTAACTGCATACTGATTTACAAAGTTTTCTGGATATTCTTGAAATGGTTAAATTTCCAGAACCCGGTCGTGATTTTACAATATCTCGTAGGAAGTACAGGGGTTTGAAGTACTGCCACTTGCTTCCCTGTATTTCATTACCTCCATCTCCTGACCTTGGACGTTTGATATTGGGTAACTCAGTGGTAAACTGGTTTCGCAGCTACTTCCCCTTTTTTTTTAAACTATGTTCTGTAACAAAAACAAGAACGGAAATTGGCAGAGCCTTTAAGACCACATTATTATTAAGTAGGCATAGGTATAATATTTTTATTTTTTTTCAGAACAGACAACTTTATAAATCTTCATAAGTATGTATCATTAAACTTGAACGCTTTTTAAAGGTAGCAGAAGAATGAATTTAGTATATATTTCTAGGTATTTGGCAACTGGATCATCGTTCAATACATTGGCTTTCAGCTTCCGCATGGGCGCATCAACTGTGGGGATTATTGTGAGAGAGGTGGTTACAGCCATATGAGACAGACTTCAACCGATTCATATGCCAGTACATACCAAACAGCATTTTCTAAAAATAGCTAGAGATTATTTTCTGCTTTGTAACTTTCCAAATGATTTATGTTCGATCAAAGGGAAAGCATGTTCGCATTCGATGCCCAGATAACACAGGATCTATGTTTTACAATTACAAACACTTTTTCTCAATGGTCTTACAAGGTGTCGTAGACTCTAAGTACCGATTTGTAATTGTTGATGTAGGTGGATTTGAAAAACAAAGTGATGGTGGTACCTTTCAAGCATCAGATTTGTATGATAAAATACAGAAACAGGAGCTTAACATTCCAGAGCCATCATTTTCGCAAGGGACAAATGTAAAAGTTCCGTATGTTTTTGTTGGAGATGAGGTGAACCCACTTCTACCTTGCCTCCTTAAACCATAAGCACGAGAAAATCTTGGCATTGATGAGGAAAATTTCAACAAAAGATTATTTCGCACGAGGAAGTCAATAGAACGTGCTTTTGGCATTCTGAATTCAAAAGGGCGTTTACTCTTGAAGCGTATTGAAACAGATGTTC
Organism: Timema californicum; assembly: GCA_902141385.1. Classification (NCBI taxonomy): domain Eukaryota; kingdom Metazoa; phylum Arthropoda; class Insecta; order Phasmatodea; family Timematidae; genus Timema; species Timema californicum. The sequence continues at coordinate 142,211 of CABFOW010001490.1, forward strand.
AACTGATGGAGAGCATTATAAAGTGTATATGTGTTTTTCACAACACGATCATTGACAGGGAGGGCATAGAACACCATCTTACTGATGCCGCAGTTGTCCCTGTTGCAGAACGTAAAAGTAAGCCATAAGGGAGACCAACAAATCTGGCAAAAACTGTAAGGGATATTTTCAAGACATATCTTGCAAACCACCCGTTAGTTGACAATATGTGAAACAGTCACGTTTTTTATGTTAATGTAATCTTAATATTGTTAATATTATTTGAACTAACTGTAATATAATTAATAATGCATATATATATATATATATATATATAAACGAATCACTGCTAAATGTTATAATATTATTAATTATATTACATATATACACTTATATATATTATATTTATAATATATTATCTATATCTTATATTTATAATATATTATCAATATCTTGTATTTATAATATATTATCTATATATTATATATAATTTGTATTTGTAATAAATTTACTTTTTCAAAACCTAAAACTGAATTGAAATAAATAAATGAACTTTATTTAATGGATATTATCTTCCCAATCCCCATTAAAGAATATAACATTTAAGTGTGATATCAACACATAATTTCCATTTGGCTCTCTCAAAGAAAAGCAAAAATTTCAAAATATTTTAATGGCACAAACATTGCGTTTCTTACTAGGCGAACTTGGCTTAGACCATACCTAAAGTTAAAACAAAGAAAAAATATAAAAACTCTAGGTTAAAAATAAAGTTGTCTTACAGTTTTAAAGTTAAAACATTTATTTATAATTTATCATTCAAATTACAAAAATATTGATGTTGTAAAGATTTTTCTTGCTCCTATTTGATTAATTTACAGGTAGCCTAAATTTCCTATTTTACATTTTAAAATCAACTATAAAATTTAAAAGTAAAATAATATACAACACACTCACCATCTTCTTCCATTGTTTCGGAAATTTAATTCCATCACTTGTCAACACACTGTCTGTTGACGTGTTCCTTCCCTCTCTTGTCCCAGATTGCCCTTATTTCATACACAAGTGCAACTAATTGGTCTGAGTCAATCATTGCTGTTGGCAAGGTAAAAAGAAAAAAAGCGCAATTAACAGTCTAAACTATAAATCGAACAGAAAATACATCAGCTCTTGAGGATTGACTGCAGGAATACTAAGATCAGGAAATAATTTCAAACATTCTTGTTCGCTTGTCCGCACCGACACAGCTCGGAAAAACTTTGTCTGTGTGCCAACACATTTGAAACAACGCTAACATTTACCAACGCTTGCTAATACTTGTCAGTGCTGGTAACAAGCGTTGTACGTCTCCGTACCCTTAGACATGATTATCTATAATTAAAACTAAAGTAAATTGAATAATTATATTTAGCAACCATTTGGTCATAACTTTTATGTAATGGTAGATTAATTTTAACTTGCTGTGCTAGTTTTTATAGGTAGCAGAGTATAATTTATTTATGAACACAGAATATGTAAAGTCTGCCAAATAATTTATTTTACATATAAATGTCGCTAATCTCCCTCCCGTGGGCCAACGTATCAGGATGGCTTAGTGAGATGGATAGGCATCGGCAAATAATTGTGGGGTTCAGTTTGATCTTGTTTATTGAAATTGATTTATTACCACACAAGTGCATAAATGTGATGTAGGTCTTAGAACTAATGGAAAGAGTTTAGATAAAGGCACTCGTTCTATCAATGTCCCTACTCAGCCCTTCCCTGCCCTGACCTATCTTCGGTGTTATACTTATAGCTGGTGTCAAACACCTGACCGCCCGATGCTGCACGGTTGTTGTCTAGCTCAGACTTTCAAACTGGTTGGGGCGTCCTCCTCCGTATTGAACAGGAATTCAAGCTTTAGGATATTCTCCACAAAAGTTACTGAAACTTGGTATCTGAGTATGCAGAGCACTTCAGAATATCCCCTTGTCAACTGGCGTCCTTCTCAGGCCTCGGTTTCCTCATAAGTTCTAAAAACCCACTGTTATATACAATAAAGGAGGGGTGTTTCCCCTACGTTACTAGTTTTGCCAACACTCTATCTTATGCTAATCAGCAAAACAATCTCTGTTTTTTTTAAACATGACGTGGTACTAATACATCACTGCTGATTCAGGACGGTTGACAGTATGAGTACTTTAAGGCTTACGTCATCCCTTGCATGATCTAAATTTGACTAAGACTGCGAGCTACAACAGAAATGTTAAAAGGTAACCGGGATAGTTACATTTCATTGCCGTTTTATTTAAATATTTTGTGAAAATCTATCTATGCATTAAATCTATTGTTTCGAGTCATAGCTTAAATGATCTACGTTTGAAAGTGTTTTTTTTAAATCTCAACCTTAGCTTTTCTATTTCTATATAGTTGGCCTGTGTCCAAATATTTTATTTTCATTCTTTAATACATAGGATATAAACATTTTAAAATAATATATATATATATATTGGACAATTTATATGTTGCTTTATTGTTGTTATTTTTTCATCAGATCTTACTACCCGCTCAGCTTATACCCATACATTAATTACATTAGTAGAATAGGGATGAGAAGGCAAGGGGTAATAATTTTAAATTAAGTGTATTCCCGGTCATTTGAGGCGAAGGAGAGTGAAAAACAATTATTGAAAACACGCCTTCAGTGCACCCGTATTAAAGTCTAACACCAATATCTCCATGTAGTCTAACACAAGGGCACATTTATCTAAAGTATATACACATCTATATATTAAGACTAGCAGCCCAACCCGGCTTCGCACGGGCATAATAATATAATAAAAGAAAATACACAATGTTTTACAGTGAGTTTC